>JAOWBN010157937.1:0-18501 GCA_028565015.1 Pinguicula moranensis
TTTCCTACTTTTGTAGTCTATAAAAGGAGCTGTAAGATGTATGAGTTATATATGAATAAAGACTTACGATTTCCACTTAAATTTTGTTGGTCATGTTTTTTTATGAAACTTCATTTGTCATAACAATTCAACTAATACGAGTATTAGTTGAATTTGCCAGTGTTTCCATATCAAATAAACATATAGAAGCATGGAATAAAATTAGATATATATACACACAAACTCCATTAAACATCACAAGATGGTAAGAAAATCAGTATAAAAGAAATAGGTAAGGCCAGAGAAAAGAGACCATAGTATGGGTCTTTCCTGAAGAGGTTTGTCCACAAGCAAGCACCGATACATTGTATCCATTAAATGCTGATTGAACGAATGGCTGGACATCAGTGAAAAGATCAGCTGCATAAGTGAAGGCCATGAGTTAGTGAAATTTTTTACTAGATGAGACAGAGTGAATAAGCAGTATACAGGGTGTACCTTGTCCAACATGCGGTCCATAAACCCTGTCAAACTCAAAATCCTTTTTTGGATTTGACAGGTTATCATCCCCGGTATTTATGCGGAGTGTAAAACCATCAGGAAATTCAACAACAGATGGGCCTTCATCTTCAAAAAGAGGCCTTGTACGACAAAATACCTTTACATTTCCTGCAATTAGTTCGTCCAGTTACAAATGCACGTGATGCTCATGAGTACCATTCTAGATAATGCTGCCTTTAAATGTATCTCAGACTCAGAAGATTCGGCGGCAGAGAATTCAGGAAAGCTTGAAGGAAGATAAAAGGTACCTTCAGCAGTCAATAAGTCATTAAATAACTTTTTCTTCTCAGATATCAGAGGAGATATTCTGGCTTCTGATTCAAGGACAGCTTGATCTGCAATTTTTATCCATACAACACTTACCGGTAAGTATAATAAAAAGATAAAGTCTATATCTGTAAACTGCAAACCAAATCTTGTGCTTAATTTTGCAAAAATGGAAAGGAGCTGTAAAGGAGTCATAGCAGAAAGAAGACTAAAAAAACTAGAGAAAAAGAATATTACATGTAGCAAAAGTATGGAAGACAAAAGAGAGTAAATAATAGCAGTAACACTTACAAAATAATTGTACGCGAAAGTAACTCATGTAAATATCATAACAATTGTGTTACAAAAGATTTTCTGTAAAATGCATGAGAAAAAATTTCATTGACGAAACAACTCTCCCTTGGTCCAGGGTAAGATTGATTTTACCTAATTTACGAGACTTATCAGCAAGGACACCCAAGTACCGTGTCACTCTATCAAGTTTAACACTGGAATACTCCTGAAGATCCATAGCTTCTTGTCTCAACTCCAAGTAATCATTTTTTACAAGCTGTAAAAGATTTTAAAAAGGCGATCATTTCAAGGAAATGAACCTCAGATACTTCAATCTTGTATGAATCTTTTCATACAGCAAACCCTATGGTAATGGAAACAAATATGCTCAAAATAAAATAAAAAAATAAAAAAATAAAAAAATCTTTCTTTACTAGTTAGATCACATTTTCCGCAGAGTTTCAACATGATATTTTTTTAAGCCTAAAAACTTTCAGAACAGCGTCAATTTATAGCAATGAATGGCTTCAATGTTACAAAGCAGAACTTGCGACAGTGTGATGCCAAAAAGTAGCATGCATTTTTTGAGTGACATTTCCCTTATGGCGTAACTCCAAAACATGCTATGCTGCCAGATAATTAAATAATTTCTCCAATCAAGGTAACGAAAGTACACGGTACAATCCAAAACAAGAGTGCATTAGTTTTCCAGTCCAATACAGCAGTAGAGCAATGCACACTGGAGTCACCGATTCCCAAAGAAAAAAACCAATGCAACATCCAATGTATATTTCACAGGTACCAATCGTTGAAATTACTTAAATGTGCTGGTTATGCAAACTCGACAAACCCAAATTTCACTCCCCTCGAAGAAGAAGCCAGCTACTATATTCGGACCCCGACTCAAAAGGCATTCATGTCGCGTTGCCACAAAATCAATGAGGTTCGAGTTCGACCAAAAAAAAGTCAGTCTTGTCTCAGCATACCGTTATTAGAGCATATAGACAATAAAAAGGGAGGACCTTGACTTTGTCTTTCAATCCGACAAGCTTAGAGTTGAGGGCGTGCTTGGTTAGCTCGGAACGAGACGAAATGACCATCGAGGAACGCCGTGACGATGGCGGCACCACATATGCCTTCCCATAATCATCTTGCTGCTCCGACAATTTTCTGGGCTCGAAACCTGGGACGTCCCAGCTCCATCGGTTATTGCTTCCTCTTCGCTCCCCCATTCGTAACCACCAGACCAAAATGCTACCAAGATATTTCAATAATTTACAGCAGAGAAGAAGAGAGATAACTTCATGAGCATTTTCTCATCCTTCTTCGTCTCTGCAAATTGAACTATGACCCCTACTTCTTCCTCCTCGGCCTCCGCGTAATCCAATTCAAAAAATTTAGTGGTGGGGAAAGCATAAATACCGCCGTGGTCTGGTGGCTGGTTCTCCAGTTAGACACATCTTGGCCATTTGAGTTCACATAACATAAGTACTTGAATTGATTGAGGCTCCCTTTCGAACTATCTGGCGGGCAATTATTTTCTGTTTATGTTTCTTTGTCTCTTGTACAAATAATTTCGGGTTGGCTTGGAGGGAAGATGGAGGCCACGCTGGTTAGTCAGATTGATCAAAACTCAAACTCGCTCCTCGTATGTTCTTAAAAAAAAGTATATATTAATGTTATGTACATATGATATATTAAAGTATACTCAAAAACTTTTTTAAAAAAATGTACAATCGCACTTTTAATAATTGCATAATTTTATTTATTTATTATTCGCGGATTGTAAAAATGTTTGCTTTGGTAATTTTTTTGGAATTTAAAATTCTTTTTATTTAATTAGTTCTTGCAATTAAGGTATAGCAACGTAAACCTAGGATGTGTTTATATCTTTACTTCATTTTTTTTAAATATTAAAACTATTTAGGTTGGAGAAAGTATTTAAAAGCAAATTTGCTCTCCCGGGATATAATGAGATCTCATGGTGTATGTTATTTGCAGATAATATTGTCTTAGTAGCAGAGACAATAGAGGAGGTCAATGTTAAGCTGGAACGTTGGAAGGTGACACTAGAGACAAAAGGACTACGCTTGAGTCGTTCAAAAATGAACTATCTTGCATGCGATTTTGATGATGATATGTCAGACGATATGGGGATGGATGTTATGCTAGCAAATCAAGTAAATGATAGTTTCAAGTATTTGGGATCGATAGTACAGAAGGATGGGGGGTTGAAGGCGACGTCATCCACCGTATCAAGGTAGAATGGTTAAAATGGCGACCGGCGATCGGAGTACTATGCGATAAGAAATTTCCAAGTAAGTTGAAGGAAACAATTTATAGGACAGTTATACGATCAGCCATGTTATATGGTGCAGAGTGTTGGGCCATAAGGCTATCGCATGTGCAAAAGTTTGAAGTGGCGAAAATGAGAATGCTGAGGTGGATGTGTGGTTGCACGAGACTAGATAAGATCCCCAATGGATTTTTTAGGGACACGTTGGGTATAACACCTATTGGTACAAAGCTGAGAGAGGGAAGACTACGATGGTTTAGACACGTACGCAGAAGACATATTGACGAACCTGTTAGGAGAGTCGAAGGAATCCCGATTGAAGGGAGGCGTGGGAGACCTAAGAGGACATGGGAGGAACAACTCCGATTGGATTTAGCGGGATTTGACCTCTCCGAGGACATGACCTCTGATAGAGCGGGTTGGAGACATAGGATTACTGTTCGAGAGGTAGTGAGATAGGGATTTGGAGGATTATACGGGGTATACTTAGCAGGTATCGGGGTAGCACGTACTTCTTTATCTATATACTTACATATTTACATACTTACATATCTGCTTATTGACCCAGCTTATTAAATATATATTAATTCATCTTCTTGTCTATGTAGGTGGGTGGTCACCGTCTTCTCTCCTCTCCCTCTCTCGCGATCTCTTTTTATTTGTGTGTTCGAAGAGCCGAGGGTCTCCACGGAAACAGTCTCTTGATCTCTTTTTAGAGGTTAGGGTATGACTGAATACATCTCACCCTCCCCAGACCCTGCCTAAAGGCGGAATATACTGGGTAGGTTTGGTTTGGTTTGGAGATAATCATAAACGACTAAATATATGGAAGCCTATCACAATAGTTATAAAGAAAAGGATTCAAAGTGGGAAAACAATTTGCTCTCCATGGCAGGAAGAATTACCTTGTTTAAGTTTATGTTATCGAGCCTCCCAGTGTTTATCTATCTCTCTTCCTGGCACCTAAAGGTGTGATCAAAACAATAGAAACTATGTTGAGCAAATTCCTTTGGAGACAAAAGCCCTCTAACACTCGTTCAATCCTCGTGATCAGTTGGAAAAATATGTGAAAGGAAGTGTCTAAAGAAGGACTTGGAATCAGAGAGATTAAACTCATGAACAAGGCACTTTTGGCCAAATGGTTGTGGCGCCTATGAGTGGATACAAGTAGCCTTTGGAGCTTGGTGATCATAACTAAACACTTTCATCAATCTGACCATTTATGTGAGTGGAGCTTGGTTACCATGCCAGATAACATATCTTGTTATTGCCAAGATATCTAGAAGGATTCGAAGGATAGTTGGTTCAATAATAGAGTCAGATTGGACCTAAAAGAAGGTGATAAAACAATGTTTTGGAGATTCGACTGGATAGGTGATGAATGTGTTGCTTTAAGGTACCCAAGCTTGTTCAGAATAAGTACACTGAAACACTCATCAGTTATGGCTCACTGTCACCAAGGCCTTAAGGATTCCAATTTGACATTTAGGCGCAACTTGAGAAGGAATGAAATGGGAAAACTAGATGAGCTGCTATAATACTTGCATCGGTTCAACACGGTAACCAAAGGATCAGACATATGGTGCTGGACAAAGGAAAATCCAGGGCACTTCTCTGTTTCTTCAGCATATTCTGCGTTAAGGGAACAACTGAATGTGGAATTTGATAATGGAGTATTCTATGCTAATGCTTAGGGGAAATTGGATCCTCAAAGAGTCCAAGTTTTCGTATGGAGATTGCTACAGAATCGGATCCCTACTATAGACAAACTGTGCAGGAGAAGCTTGCAAATGAGTGATAGTGAAAAATGTGTGTGCTTTGTAGATTAGTGAGAGAAACAACCTACCATATATTCATAGGTTGTGCAAATGCTCATGAGGTATGGGTGGAGATTTACACATGGTTTGGCCAGAACTATGACCGATAGATAGCCATCTGGAATCACTTTGAAACCTATATGAATCATCTTGGTAACAATGTTGGCTTGGAAGTATTGAAAGCTACATGGCAAGCTGTTGTGTGGACATTATGGAAGGAAAGGAATGCAATGAGATTTGATGATGAAACTCAATTTTACACAACAAAAGAGTGGGTTAAAATCAACCATTGGTCTTGGATATCAACAAACAAAGTTCATTTTAGAGGCACAACAATCACAGATTGGCTTAGATTCCCATGGTTATGCTATTCAATGACATTCAGATGACTACCATATTTAATTGACTGAGCTTAACAAGTATGAGTTGATTCATTACAAGATAGAATCTTCATAAACTAGGATGGAAGCGCTGCAAACTTTTATAAAGAGTAGGTAGGACATATTTTGTAAATACTTTTATGACTTTTAATCTTTATATCTAATGAAAGTTTAATTATAAAAAAAATACTCAATGCAAACAAGTGCTGATGGATTTGGGAAGCTTTCCGCCCCTACCAAAAAAAAGATATGGATCTAGGGCCAAATGCCCACTAATGAGGGAGGCGAACGGTCTGAAAAGAGGCCCATGACAAAAGACCATTTATGAGGATACACCACCAAGCCGCCTCCAAAGGAAAGCTTCACGGTCCTCGGCGAACCTTCGAGGACTCAGCTATCCGAGGTTGAGGAGTAGACATGGGCATTTCCGATTGAAAACCGATCAACTGCTGATTTTTGAACCACAATTTTCTGGCGGTTTGGCTGACCAACATCGGCCAACCACTAGAAGCAATGATCGGAGGTCACACATTTCTGTCATGGTTGGTCATTTTTGTTTCCGCGCGATTGGCAGCTTTTAAAAAAAATATCCCAAATTTTTTTTTCCTCCGATTTCTGGCGGTTTCCCTAGATAATCGGGCAGAGAAACAAAAATGCCGAAAAGTCGGTCAAATCATTTTTGGCAGTTTGACCAACGGATTTCCGGCGGTTGATGAAGCAGGTTCGACCGTCGGAAAACCCATAATAAATAATAAAAAAATATTATTTTTAAATAAATTAAGCGGCTTTCCGGTGGTCAAAATAAAAAAATAAAAAATAAACATTTGAAAAACTAGTTGTTGAGCCTGACCGCCCATTTTTGACGGTCTGGCAGGGGTTTGACCGCTGGAATGGGTATTTTTCAAAAATATTGTTTTAATTATATTTTTTTAACCTCTATACATACATAGATGATATATAAATCATTTGATTATAAATGTTAATTAATTTTAGTTGAATGCAAGCCCTTCAACCCCCCCTTTTTTAATTATGATGTAAATATAAATTAATTTAAATTGTAAATAAATAAAAAAACTTTACCCAATATATTTTCAACTAAGTTGGGGTCTGGGGGGTCTGATGTACGCGGTCTTACCCTTATAATTATACAAAGAGGTCATTTTCGTTTTGCGTTAAATTGTAAATATAAATGTTAATATAAATTTATTGTATTATAAATGTAAATGTAACTTCATTTACATTGTAAATATAATTTTTATATTATAATTTATAAACTTATACATATAATACACTTAAATATAATATTTATATATTAATATGTTTATAATTTATACATAAATTTATATTATATGTTTATAATTTATATATAGGTTTATTACTTTATTATATGTTTGTACTTTATAATTTTTATTCTAAGTTAATGTAAGTAAATGAAACTTATAATATATTTTAATTTTTATAGACTTATATTACAAACTTATAACATTTTTTTTAAAAACTGAAGTAATAACAAAATTTTTAAAAAAATAAAAAAGTCGGTTACAATCGTGTTGAAACCGTTAAGTAATTGCCTGAAATCGGCTTGAAACTGGTGAAAACCGTGAGAATTAAAATCGGCAACCGAAGTGGCAAAAACCGGCAATCAAAACGTAAGTCTTTGAAAATCGGCTTGGGACAAAACCAGAAAGATACAGTTCGGTTGCGGTTGGCCCGAGGACTCGCAGAAAAGGTGTCCGCATACATCCCCAAGCAAAAGCATGCTATAGCCCCTGACAAACCTCATCTAACTCGAGCTCTCAACCGAGGTGACGAGAAAAGACCTTTGCTACCCCGACAAACGAGATAACAAGCAACGGTCATCGCCCATAAGTGGGCTAAGCGGTTACATGTTACATCCTAGGGAAAAGACTATTTACCCATTGTAAACTCTATAAATAGGCCAGGTTGGAGAGTGTAATGGATAAACAATTCTGGGAGTCTAAAGTTGGGGCAACACTAGCACTTTTTCGCTCACCCACATGCATACCCACACCGTGATAATCCATTAATCATTCCACCCCTCCGCTTTGGGAGTTGTAAGTTGCAAATCAAAGGGAATATTTTCCTTGGTCGCATCATTAGCGTTGTCCAAGACGTTTCTCATACCCTTTGAGAAGCTTTTTCAATCGTAGCAACTAAAAATGGCTGAATACCGTAATATCAAGCTCATCCAACCCTTCCACCCAAAATGAAAGCACGGCTAGAGTCCTCTGAATCCATCCAGCCGGGAGAGTGGCCAATAAAGACAACGAAGGTCGCTGCCTAACACCAACCATATAGAAGGACACAGAGGAGGGATCACTCCTCTTCCCAGGCCAACACCTTGAGGACTGGGACAAGATTTGCGGGGAGATCCTACAACGAAGAACATGGCATAGAGAAGCCCCAAAGTGTTGGGTTTTGAAAAGTATCGGGATTTCAAATTTTTCAATAAAAAATCTGAATCAAAACTCATAAACAACGTGTATTGTATGCCCTTGGCGAGTTGATGAAGAAACATACCTCAATCGATCAGATTTGAGCAAAAACCGTAAAAGATGCGGTTTTGTTGGTCACAAAAATCCCCAAGAAGGAGATTTCTACCCGTGTGCACTACTTGGCAAACAGAAACGCGGGCTGCTAGACCCAGCGACAACGATGGAGTCATGTCGGCGAGCTCGATGGAGTTCTCCTTTTTTCTTTTGCGAGAGTCACAATTTTCTCCACTTCTTCGCCTCTTCTTCATGTAATCGCGCGCCCCGCTCTTGTATTCTTCGCGAATCTATATATCTTCATTTAGCTCGATTTTAATCGAGCCCATTTGACATAAAAACTCAAGCCCAATTCACAGAATAGGTATTACAATTACTGTAAATTGCATTTGAATTGGGTTTGGGTCTCACTTAAACCTCAATTAGCTCTCGCCCAAATAATCGAGCTTGACAACTTGACCCGTCCGTGAAACCCGTCAATTATGTCCCACATAATTCATTTTTAATATTTCAGTTATAGAGCGACCCAGTAGGATCCATATCCAGATCTATAGTTAATTAATCTCCGTTAATTTATAAATCATAATTGGCATCTAGCAATGCATTATGATCCGATCTAGTACAGACAAATTGTGATCCTTTAATCTCTTTTTGTATTAATTCTTTCATCACATTATATCCATTAATTAATGGCAAGCGTAGGAATGTGCCATCACAATGGGATTGGACTAGAACCTTTGAAGAAATATCTGACATTATAGTTCACCAGTGGTCGTTGCGAGTGCGATTTCTGGTTCAGACTTGGAGCAAGATAGTTTTGAAGATGAACCACATTTCAGGTTTGCAATGAATTGGTGTCCTGTTTTGAGCGTTATTCATGTAGATGGTCCTTATGTGATATATTGGAGAAGTTCAATCACAAGGTCAAAATTCGAGGGCAATTGTTTTTCAAGAAATGGGGAATGATACTATCTTCGATAAAAATTCCGATCTTATTACTAGCTTATGTAGAGTATTCTAATTCACACAAAGATTTGGATTCGAGGACGAATCTTTCCCAGGAGCGAAGGGATGATGTGATTGTTGGGGGCCAGGGTCTGAGACAAATTCGGATTCTTGTATGGTTTAAAGTAATTGGACCCTGCAATGTGAATTACAACGAAACGCAATTTTATGGTTTCTTCCAATCAGAGGTTCAAACATGATCGGATCGGTCTGAAAATTTAGCAGGAGTCCGAAGACACATTGGCGTCTTCTTGTTTAAAGGAGATCAGATTTGAACGGTCAGAGCGTGAGATATGGATTTTGGAACAGACTACTATTGTTCAGTCATGATCTACGATTTGTAGCACTACGCAGCCTCGGTTTTACTGGTGATCGTAGGTCTCAACGAACTTTGATCGAATTTAAATTTTACCTAGTGATAGAGGACTTATCAATCCATATTTTGACAAAAGAATATCAATTTCTAACGGTCCGATTGTTGGATAATAATTTTGGAACATACTGTTCTCATATTGGAAGTTGGCACGTGATTTATTGAGACTATGTCGAGCATATCGGATGTTGCACATGTGGGAGGTCACAACCCCTACTAGAAGATGCCAAGATGGATCTTCATTTTTCTTCTTATGTGTTTTAATTAAATTAGTCCATTAGTTGGTGAGAATTTTAAATTTTTATGTAATTATGTAATTTTCTACTTTTTAGGAATTAAGTTAGGATGGGCTTCTTACTTAATTGATGTCCAATTTTAATAGGATTTAAATTAGGTAGGGCTCAAATAAAGTATAGGGATTAGATTCCTAAGCCCATTAAAATTGTAGCCTATTTAAAGGCAGATTTTGCCCCTTTTCAACAAAGATTTTTGACATTAATATCATTATGAGCTTTGAGAAAGATCTATTTGTTTATTGAATTCCTATTTTAAAGAGAATTAGGTTGGATGCATCTTAGGGTACATGTAAAAGTTGATTTTATGATACTCGTATTTTTCATAGAGTAGATCCTCGAGTAAGCGTTTGATTGAACCTCTAATTTACATTCGTTTCTAGCGTAGTAGTTGGCTAGGGGTTGATGTTCCATATTTGATTGGGTTTCTATGGCATATTATGTTTCTTCCATCTCCGTTTTTTTTCATCCTTCTATTTCGTGTAACTTTTTGTTGGGTTGCACAATCTATTCCCTTTTGTTGTTTAAGTTTGAATTTTGTGTCATTCATGTGTTTATATTGATACAAGAATAAGTTCCCAACTCCACGTTTGTCATTCATGTGTTTATATTAGTTCTGATTGCACGGGGAATTTTAACATGTTTGCGAGAATATGAGGACGTGTTCACCTTGGGGTCTGACCCTTTCCAAGGGGCCAATCTCAAAATTGCGGAGCATTGGCTAAACATCCATCCAAATGCAAAACCCGTGCATCAGAAGAAGCATAAATTCTTTTCGGGAAAAGACCTCATCATCAGACCGAGGTCCAACAACTACTAGCTTCCAAGCACACAGGGTTGGTCCAATACACGGAGTTACTATCCAACGCTGTCCTAATACCAAAAGGAGGAAGCAAGTGGAGGATGTGCGTTGACTTCACGGACTTGAACAAACTCTTTGTGAATGACCCATACCCACTTCCGTCTATTGATCAAATGGTTGATGCCACCACTGAGAACGTTATTTTGAGCGTGATGGATCCCCACCAGGGGTACCACCAGATCCCTCTCGCCATAGAGGATCGTGTGAAAACCACCTTTTCCACCATGAGATTTACTGCTACATTGCAATGCCCTTCAGATTGAAGAATGCTGGAGCCACATACCAACCAATGGAAAATCTGATCTTTAGACCACTCATTTGATAATGTATGAAAGTTTATGTCTGCAATATGCTCAGGAAAGGCCACAAACCAGATAAACACCATGAGTCTAAAAGCCTGCTTTGCTATTCTTTCTAAAAAAAATATTGAAGCCACCTTCGAGGTGGAAAGATGTAAATTTCTTGGAAACTTGATATCGGATAAAGGAATTGAGGCCAACCCAGACGAAGTCTAGGCGATAATGAGTATGCAGTCGTCCCACAACATAAAGGAAATTCAGAGACTTGTAGGCCGTATATTTTTCCTTAACTAGTTCATCGCAAAGTTGATCGATAAGGAGTTGCCCTCTTTCAAGCTTCTAAGGAAGTGAGGATTGTTCAACTAGGACGAAAGTTGTCAAGAAGCCTTCGGGCAACTAAAAGCAACCTTCCAGAAATTGTAGTCCTCATTACGCCAAATTTTTTTAAGGACCTCCTCCTCTACCTATCAGTATTTGAGAATGCAGTTAGCGCGACCCTGATCCTTGAAGAGGAGAAATCTCCACGGCCGGTTTATTATGTCAGCTGATTGGTCGAAGGGGTCGAGCGATGCTACCCTACTATCGAGAAATAGGAGCTGACCCTCATAACCGCTTATCGCAAGCTCCGGCACTACTTCCAAGCATACACTATCCAGGTTATCATCAAATTGCCCATCAAACATTTATTGACAAGAGCTGATGCCTCGGGAAGGCTGATAAAATGGGTAGTCGAGTTGGGCCAATACAATGTGCATTCCAAACCTCGAACAACACTCAAAACACATGTAGTGACGGACTTTGTTACTGAAAAACATCCAAGAGCAGAAGACTCCGAGTTATGGATCTTGTACTCTGATGGATCATTTGTAAGTAATCATGGTGGAGATGGAGTCGTTGTTATTAACATCACCGGATTGTAGTATGCCTTGGTTTTTCTGATGGAATTTCCTATTACCAACAATGTGGCTAAGCATGAGGCCTTGATATACGGAATTCAGTTAGCCCTTGTCCTTGGATATACAACAATTCACGGCACATGTCAATTCACAGCTGGTGAACAAACACTTCCAAGGCACCTTTGAGGCAAATGAGCCCACACTATTGATTTATCTCTAATAACTCAAAGAACAAGTGGAGAAGTTTGTTAGTTTCGAGCTTAGGAAGATTCTCATGGAAGAGAATTTCCATGCCGATCTACTTGCCCTTGTAGGATCGGTCTAGAAGAACAAGGACATGAAAACACTGGATATCCAAATCTTGTGTTGCCCGACCACCAAACTTCCCCCAATGTGCAACTTCATCTAATAGGAGCCCGCACAAGAAACGTGGAAAATACCTCTTATAAATTACCTCCTTCATGGGATGTTTCCCCCCTGAGGGCAAAGAACGACATCACTTCACAACCGGGGCTAACAAGTTTGCTTGGATTAACAAAGACTTTTATAATAAAAAAACTTGGGAAGGATCATACTTGGGATGCATCGAAGGAAAGAATGTCAAGCAAGTCCTCTGGAAAGAACACGAGGACACGTGCGGTGGCCACTGAGACGGGTGAGCCTTTGTCCATCGGATTGTATAGCTTGGATATTTTTAGCCTATAATGAAAGACGAAGCTGCGGAGTACGTGAAAAAGTACCCTCATTGCCAAGCTTTCGGGAACTTTTGTCATCAACCATCTACCCCTATGAGAAGCATTCCCATTACTTTCCCCTTTGAGATCTCGTAGGTTCATTGCCGCAAACCACCGGGTATAAGAAGTTCATAATTGTGGTCGTGAGATTCTTCAACATGTGGGTAGAATTTAAAACTCTAGCCCGCATACCCAAAGCCAAAGTCATAAGATTCCTCTGGAATAATATAGTGTGCCGATTCGGGGTCTCCCTTGTCCTGGTATCCGATAATGGCATGCAGTTCCAAAAAAGCAAATACAAAACTAGTGTGAGGATTTGCGAATAAAGCAAAACTTCAGCTGGATATACAACCCCCAAGCTAGAGGATAGACAAATGTCACCAACAGGACTATTGTCGACCATTTGAAGAAAGCATTTGAGGATAGCTAGGAAGGTTGGGCGAAACAACTACCTCGAGAGCTTTGATTATCAAGCGACTCGTCAACACAACAATATGGAAAACTCCTTTCGCACTCATTTATGGATCCGAGGCTATGCCACCCCCATGGAGCTCGCGATCCATGCTCTATGCGTCCAGAATTACGAGGAAGAAGGAAACATGGAAATACACTACTTGGACCTTGAGATGCTCGAGGAGGAGAGAGAGAGAGAGAGAGAGAGAGAGACGAAGACAAGATTCGCAGGTAACCGGGTAGTCGAGGTTAGAACCAATGGATCCTACCTACTGAAAACTATGGAAGGAAGTACCTTTGGCAGACCATGGAATGCCAACAAACTCAAAAAGTACTGTTGATGAAAGGGGCAGCTGAGGCCTCCCTGTGCCACCTTATATCCTTACTACCTACATCTATAAGTGTTACTACTTTTGCAAGTGTATTTGCAGGGAAAGTGCAACATAGGAGTAGCTCTCCATTCTGAGTAAATCTCGCAGGTGAAGCGCTTTAGGAATATGCCGTTAGAGTCCCCACGAGGAATGACATACAAACCTCACTTGAGATGGCTCAAGGGTCAAGCTAAGGAAGGCTACGGGGTCCTTGAAAAGAAGAAAAAGACGTCTAAAGGCTAACACAATTCCTTTGCGCAAAAGAAGAAAAAAAATGGGAAGGCTAACACTGAGCTCCCCCATATGAGAAATGGGAACCTCAGGCATTGGAGCCATCATACTCCTTGCATCGGGTATGACGAGGCCGCCGTACTCCTTGGAGGAAAAGGTACAACACTCCCTCGCACTCAAGGTGTTCCACGAGTTCAATAATAGATGACGGAAGTAACACCCCCTCGCACCCGAGGAGAACACTCGAGGTCAATTATAGAGGAGAAAAAATGCAACACCCCCTCGCGCTTGAAGTGTTTCATGGGTTCAATAACAGAGGGTAAAAATGGTCAACACCCCCTCGCGCCCAGTGAAAATACTCGAGTTCAATAATAAAGGGTAGAAACATTATGAGCAGTTAACAATTATTTTCCTCATACTCATGGGACTGGTAAAATTCAGAGAATGAAAACAAGAAGGGTAATGATCCTCATCGCAAGGAGAAACCCCTTATAAACTCGAGTTGATCGCCCAAAAATAGCTTTGGAAACTATCTCTACTTCAGGCCGCAAGGTTACGCGTCATTAAAATATCTCAATTATCCCAATTGGGGGATTCGACAAGCCAAAAGCAAGTTGAAGGAGCGAGTGATTCTTGCTCTTATCTTATTTCCCGACAACAGGATTTGGCAGTTAAGCAGAACATGGGAATGATTCTTGGTATTTATCGCCGATGAAAGATTCAACAAAAGGAATGAACAAACGCAAAAATATGCATCTTTTTATAGAATAGATGAATTCTGAACAAAGCAATAGACTATACAATAGGCAAAGTCCTACCCAAAAATAAAGAAGTTATGCCCTATTGTATGCAATTTTCATCCATTTATGCATATCTTCTTCTAGAAGTTCATGCCCGGGTCACAAAAAGATGATGGCAATAAAGGAGGAAGCTCTTGGGAATTCTCGTCCCTATCAAGGTCAGTCGTCGATGATCAAATTTTGTGTCGTCCCTCTCCAACTCTACTATCGTACTTCCTAGTACTGCTTCCCTGCTCGATCTATAGATTTTGAGTACACTCGCCCAAAGACGGAGCCATTGAAACACTCTTCCAGGAACTCCTCGTGCCCATAAATCTTCATGGAGTCAATCTCCTGTTGAATTCAAAGTTGGCACTCCAACTGGAAAATCTCCTCCTGCAGCACCTTAGTAGATGATTCCATCTCAAGATGGCATCTCACAGAGCGAGCTTGCTCCAGTTCTTCATAACGAGCACTCAACAAAAGTCCGGTTCTCCATGACGGAAGCTATTGCCTGTACAAAAGGAACATTTAGCCTGAATCCAAAAGGATAAATCACTATATATATACACGCACACAAGAGACCCATGTAAATGGTTATGGCCCCAGACCATCATCTTGTTCGAATTACGGAACACCAAAAGCCCTATGTCTTTTTCGAATATGTCCTGTTGAGTCAAGACTGAAGGCACTAGAGCTTTGGGCAAATCACTGGTGGCCAGGAACTTTTCTAACCGACGGAGTGCTCGGCAGTGTAACCTATCAAAGGCTTCAATGGACATCTCCAAAGCAACGTTTGGGTCAACATGAGTAGGGGAACTCTCGGACATTTGGTTGGGACCCGCCTTACTACTTTGAGCCCCCGAGGATGCCCCTTCCTACTTCCATAAGGGTATAAGTTGGTTGAGGATAAATCTGTGGGACAGACAATGGATCAATCACCGACATGAGTTGAGAACCCAGATAAAAAACTGGGTCAGATTACGCTAGAAGGTTACCAGAGGACTCCTCGCCGCTTGACTGAGTAAGAGGCTCCATGTTAGTCGCTTTCTCTTGGAGGCAGGTTTTTGTACAAATAGGCATATAATTAATACAAAGAATATAGAATTCCCCGCAAGTATCAAAACATCTTATTCAAAGAACTTGCAAATCTAGCATCGCCGGGGAGAGGCCCACCCTAGCTAGAATCTCTTTATTTACGAAAACACTCCCTTATTAAAACCATCGCAAAATGCCTCATTAGGAGAGGAGAAAGCCCTCGAAGCCCTGGGGGAGACAATGAAGGGATGACTAGAGAAGATGAGTGAAGGTGAGGTCATCCTCCAGGGGAGCATAAAGGAAAACATAATAGGACTTTCAATTCTTGTCTAGCGGCGGAACCAAAGTCACTATTTTCGCCTCCAAATGAGGATGAAGTAATACCAGCAAATCGCCCGTGCCATCAACTTCCAAAGAAACATCAAAGAGGGAGAAGACCCTGGAGACCTTGGGTTCGATATGAAGAAAATGGTTGACAGTTATGAAAGACACTAACTGGATATACCTGCTAGGGGCTAACTGGAAAGGGGTTATGATCTAGTAATGGAAGAAAGCGTGGAAAATCATGTGAAGGAAAAATCTGATCCCTCCCTGGAATTGTGCATCGACTACAGTAAAATGCCCTCTTGGTGAGGAGAGCACATGGTTAATAGTCAGAAAAGCAACTTGTAACCCGAAGGAATGTGGTACTTCCGTAGGAACTCAACCAATGACTGAGAGGTATGTCTCGTGGAGACCTGTGCGAACGACATGGGGTTTGCCACCATGATCGGTGCGCCATTTGAGGAAGAAACTCTTGAGGTTCCTGGGGACACAGTTTGATTTCCCGTTCAACTATCAAAAGTTGAATCTCGAGATCATCGAGTGTGTAGCTTGGCCATGGATGTTCTCTGATCTCCCAATACCCTAGGAGCTTGCAGACAAAGTGGGGAGAAAATATCGGACAAAGTCAGAAGGAGTAGAAGACGCTGCAACAATGCCACAAACAATCGGATAGTATAAAAGCATTATTACCCCTATAGTCTAAGAGGTGCGCAAAAGGTGAAAGGGAACAAAAGTTGAATCGTCACAAAGAAAACTGAAGCGGACGAATAAGGCGGGAAAATCTGCCAAGTTCAAGGGTTATAAGTTTATAACCCTTAAACTTGGCATATTTACTATGAAGGAGGCAGAAGGCTGGTAATAGACCCATGACAAAATGCTCATTTACGAGGAGACCTCACCAAGCCACATCCAAAGGAAAGCTTCATGGACCTCAGCGACCCTCCTAGGACTTAGCTCTCCAAGGTCGAGGAGAATCACATCGGTTGGTCCCGAGGACTCGCTATAAAAGGTGTCCACATACATCTACCAGGTAAAAGTTTATTATAGCCCCTCAACAAGCCTTATCCATCTTGAGCTCCCAGTCGAGGTGACGAGAAACAACCTCCATCACCCGACAAATGATATAAGATGCAACAGTCACCATCCAGAAGTGGGCTAGACGATTACCTATTAAATCCTAAGGAAAATACAATTTTACCCCTTATAAGCTCTTGAAATAGGCAAGGTTGGCCAGTGTATAATAGATAAGCAATTATGGGAGACTAAATTTGGGGAAACATGAGCACTTATTCATTCACCCACGCACACCACACCACAATAATATGTTAGTCGTTCCACCCCGCGCTCCGGAAGTTGTATGTTACGAATCAAATGGAATATTTTTCTTGGTGAAAACTTTGCATTTGCTAAGTTGTTTGATTAAGCTTTTTTGTTGTGTTAGTTTTGTGTGTGCAGTGTGCTAGATGATGAGTTATGGAGGTTTACATATTGCAGAAAACTCCATTGAACAAGTGTGTTTTCTTACAATACACATTCTGGTTTTTATAGACAAAAGAAAGGCGAATCCTTCTATACTATTGTGCAGATTTGGGCAACAGGATTCGTGCTGCAACTCTTATCTCCTTGAGCAGTGTACTCCTGAATATTCTTAGAGAACATGCAGGAGCCGCCACTGTGCTGCAATTTTCAACTTCATGAATAGTACATTGGTTGAGAGTAGATTGAGAGCTAAGAGCTGCCACAGTACTGGTGATAGAAGCTATGGGTTCCATTGGTTCAAGACATGCGGCTGAATAGTGTAGATCAATACTCCCCGCAAGCTGAATGTGGGATTGAGAACCACATGAAGCTTGGAACGAAAAAGAGTAAATAGCTCACTAAATATATCGGCAACTTGATATTGCGATGGAACAAACTGAGTTGTGAGGTTACCAACTTGAACTTGCTCGCGAATAAAATGATAATCTAATTCTACATGTTTGACCCTTTTGTGAGAGACAGGATTGGTACTGAGGAAAATAACACTTTTATTTTCGCAAAGAAGAACAGGGGGTTGTGATAAGAAATCCCAAGATCATGAAGTAGATGTCGAAGTTAGAGGACTTTAGCAGCAGTATTAGCAAGAGCACGATATTCTGCTTCACAATTGGATCGAGAGACGGTTGGTTGCTTCTTAGCACTCCAAGAAATGAGATTATTGCTAAGAAATATAGCAAAACCTGAAGTGGAATAGTGAGTATCAAGACAACCGGCCCAATCAACATCACTATAGGCAAGAACAGAGCTAGAAGTTGAAGAAGCAGTAAACCGTAGACCCATAGAAAGAATACCCTTGACATAACGAAGAATTCTATTGACAACCTGAAAATGAAGCTCAATGGGAGCATGTATAAATTGGTTGACCAAGTTAACAGCATAAGCCAAATTTGGATGAGTAATGGTAAGATATTATAAAGCGCCAATAAGAGAACGATACATAGTAGGGTCTAGGAGAGGATCTCCATCTGAGGAGAGATACTATGAGACAATCATAGGGGTGCTGACCGGTCCACTGTATAGAAGTTGTGCATGAGCTAGAATATCCTGAGTATACTTGAGTTGACTAAGAAATAAATGGTCAGGAGTAAAGGTAGCTTCTAGCTCAAGAAAATAAGTAAGATATCCCAAATCCTTGAGAGCAAATTCAGTGTGAAGGTGAAGAACAATTGATCCAGAAAAGAATCAGTACTACCGGTGACAATGATATCATTCATATATATA
>JAOWBN010158047.1:0-18500 GCA_028565015.1 Pinguicula moranensis
CCATAACGCCTGGAAAAGAAAGTCTTTGAATAATGGCATCCACACAAGAAACACAAGAATAAAGGTATTCAATGGAGTAGCTGCAACATACCTTCCATAATTGAGTTCTAGCTCAGAGTCCACTATCAGATCATGGCCGTGGAAAGTGAGAGACAGAGATTCTATCTGCAGAACCAAAAACAGTTCATTCTTTTCAAGGTTTTCAATACAAGATAGCAATAAACTGCACGAACAGATTTCGCTCTAATGGTATCACAAATGGCATGAATGTTTATACAGATAAATGTTTTTAATTTCTAGGAAGTAACATAACACATAATGTACGGCATGCTATAAGCTCAATCAAGTTTCACCTCTGAGATAATCATCCACAACCTCAGGAGCCTTGGATGAGGCGGCGGCCACAGACTTTCCTCATCTCTTGGCAGCCGCAGCAGCCTTCTTCTGAGCCGCCTTCTTCTTACTCGCATGGGAAACCATCTGGGTACACGAAATATTCAATATCTCGATCCACAAAAAAACAGAAATTGCCCGAAACCAAATTCAAAAACATAAGGAAACAAAATCAAATCAAATATCTTACCTTGAAATCTCAAAGCTAGTCGAAGGTCAGATGACAGGTGGATCTCCGGTCTCGTGCGGCAGACCGAGTTTACAACTGGAGACGATAATCAGGGTTTGTTAGCGTTCGGGAGTAACTGACACTGAGAGGCCTTGGTGGCTGATGTGGCAAACGACGAAACGTTGAGGCCGTCGGATATCATCCGACGGTGGGAAAAGTAACAAGAACAAATTCTCATGGTCTTGGGACTCTCTGGGTATATGTTTATTTAAATGGGCTCTTAGCCCAATTCTTGTATTGGGCACAGTGGGGTAGTAACAAAATGTTTGAACTAAATAAAAAAAAAATTGATGCAATGGATCCGGCCTCCGGGTAATAGTAGTAAACTTGGTCCACGGCCAAACCCAACCGTTAAAAATTGGGTGCGGGTACGGGTGCACAATGCCGATTTGAGCTCTTTTCGCTTCTACATTACCGTCTCCCATTTCTCCTCCTTCACCGCCACCGCTCCTCTTCTTCTTTCTTTCTCCTTGTTGCTGCTCTCCTTCCTCTCAGCCGCCCTTTGGCGGTGGCAGAATCTCGACGTTCCTCTTCAGAAGCTTCTTCAACCCCTCGGCCTTCATGTCCATGGCACCGATCACCGTTACGAGCTCCTTACACGGGTCAATTTTCATGTCTTTGTACCCCTCCAAACAACCAACGCCGTTTATTTATCTATCTATTTATTTATTTATTTATTATTATTAATTTTTTTAGGGTCACCATTATGTACCTGCCTCTACGAAACATCTCTTCTAAGGTAGAGGTACGACTGTATACATCTCACCCTCTCCCTAACCGTGTTTAAGTACGGGATTTACTGGGTAAGTTTGATTTGATTTTTTTAAACAACAAATGCCGTAAATTTCCATCATTGAAAAAAAACTCGATTTCCTCTGTTTACCCAATCGAAAATTCTCACCCTTGGTTTTGGTGACTCGTTAACGGATCTTCTGCATGCGGCCCTCGCAGTGTAAGTTCATCTTCAGCAACGCCGTCGTCAACGGCGGGTGCAAAAATTAAATTAATCAACTCGTATAAATATAACGTTAATCGACGTTAACTAGTTACACGCCGGCCTATCAAGACCGGCGTGTAACTAGTTGATCCCAGTTCAACGTGCTTGACAATTGCAACTTGCAAGTGGATAATCAACTACATTAAAAAATGCAGCAACTCTATTTTTGTCGCCCAATTACAAAAGCCAGATAGGGAAAAATGAGTTAATGAGGGGGTAGCTTCATAGGATCGACATCGAATCATTTTTTGGAAATATACTAATTTAGCACAATAAAATACTTGACACATCAGATCTAGTGGGCCCAAAAGTGAAAACGATTGGTTAAATCAGTAGACCAACACTATTAGTGTATTTTTAGTGTGTTAAAATTAGTGCGCTATATCACTTCTCTATAGTCAGTCTACCTACAGACTTTAGGTTGGACTAACCAATTAACTAACTAGAGGAATGTTTTTTTCTTACCACAATCAAAAAATAAATTGCAAGAGTTTACTGAGATAAAACCTTTTTTGAGGTATACAAATTTAATGATGATGATTTTGTTTAAATTTATGTGTATATATATAATTATTTTTCGGTGAAATACGTGTCCCTCATCCAGCGATGATCTAAATTTTTTTTGGAGGGGTGCAAAATTTTATTAAAATATTGAAAATAATAATAATATATATATAATTATTTTAAAAAATAATTTTTTTCTGAAATTTTAAATCTCAATGGTTCATCACCCCTTTTTCATCAAAACATTTTATTTTTTTGTTAATTGTGCATCTTTCGTCAAAAAATTATAAAATATCAACTATAAAAAATATGCACACCTATATGAATCTACTACATATATGAGAATTCTATAGTCAATTCCATCACACTAACCCTACATCCAGTTTATTGTATGTAGATGCCCAGATCCAGGTGGAGACCTTTGTATTTTTCAGTACTTGCTCGATGTTTGGTGGTACACCATTGAACACATAATTATTGTTGTCTTTCCATATCCATACACTAAGTTGTGCCCCAAGCTTCTTTCACTTGATCTAACTCCAAGTGTTAAAAGATAGTGGTATAGTGAATTTTTTTTTTTTGATTACAGAGGTATCCGGGGCTCCACTGAGCACCCGACTAGTCCCCTGGATACACAAGCGCCCGCACAGAATCGGTGTATCAGTAAATTGCGAGACCTCCCAAATTGGGGAGTGACCCGAGTACGTGGCCCAACGACTTGCGTTACCAGCAGGGTTCGATCCCTGGATCTCTAGGCAAGCCCTGAGATTCCAGTCGCTTCACCAATGGATACACAAATAACTAGGAACCTACTATGTGGGAAGTAATAATTCACTATACGATGTCGCTTCAAAAATACATGGTGCATCACTCCCCTTGCACCCACATGCATCCGCCCCTGCCTTCATCTAGCCTCTAGTTTTGATACCTTTGTCTAACCCTGTAGTTCCTTGTTGTGAAGAATGAAGTAGATAGTCTGTTCATTGATTGAGTTGAGTGTATAGCAAGAAATATCTCATGATTCAATGGCCATGATTTGTAGTCTTAGTGGGAGGAGTCATCAATCCCAACCGTCCATCCACTCAGGCCCCACTTTTCTTGTGTTTCTTGCGCCTACAATTCTTGCGCTATATCATTTCTCTTTGAAGAGAGCTGCTTTGGGACATTTAGTTTAGAGTGGTACCCAATTTATTTTTTATATTCATTATTTGTTTAATCTTCCAAGAAACTTCTGTGTCTTTATTTTTCTTTTAAGATAAATAAAGACACAACTAAAAATAAACTTCTGACAGGTGATAATACTTTATTTTGCTTTCACGTTGAAGTGCATGGAATCATGATGTTCGTGCATGGAAGAATTCCATAATCATGATGTTTCCATGTTGTCGTCGCTTTGGACCTTGAAAGTTGTCAAGCATGGGCCGAACGTATTGTCATGTATGGAACTCCAATTGGTGTCATGCATGGACATGGCTTTGCTTCAATTAGTATCATGCATGGGTTGTTCCCATTGGGCCATAGATATTGCTCCCCTTTGACCGAAACATTCATGGGCTTGCATGCAGGGTTTTTGCAAAGGGCCTTGGAGTTCACTATCCCATGCATGGACTTTAATCAAATGGATCAAACATCCTTTTTGGTTTATAGGCCTTGTGGGGCCGTTCAAGGCTTCGGTCAATGTATCTTGGATCATTAAAGCAAGGGTCACCTTGAATCTTTTCAACCTAGCTCGAGTTAAATGTCCAATTGGAAGCTCAAAAGGGTATGCACCTCAGAACGTTGCCTCGGCCATAGGTGGTACAACTCAGGTCACATCAGATGGAGTACTTCTGATCTCGAGACTTACAAGTTCTTACTTCTCACAAAGTGGAATTTGTTGAGAATGCATTGTTTTTTCGAGAACACGTTATGACAGATGAATGAAAGAAAAGGTTTATGAGCGCTAGCCCTGTAAGCCCACACCTGTCCCACACCTGTGTAGAGTAGATCGTTCAACACCCGCGGCACAAAAGCCATTACTTTACGTTCAGCTAGCTACAAGGGATGGAAAGTTAAATTCTTTGGACCGTCGAGAAGGGAGCGTTGACTTACTTTTTGTGGACTGCATTTCGCAAAGCTTGAACCAAGGTCCATTTGGCTAGATTATTTCTTTGGACCAAGGTTCACAAAACCTGGACCACATCCACAAAACTTAGACCACGGCCCATAGAGCTGGACTGCTACACATGAAGCGTAGATTGCGGCAAGAAATCTGGATCGCGACCTACACAGCCTGACAGCCTATGGCATACACGGGGTGGAACATGGATCCCAAGTGAGGGGAAGCCGAAGTTTTTGAATTTTGGGAGAATAAGTTTAAGTGATGAAGGGTATTCTAAGGCATTTTGAGATATCATCGAGACTTAAAGTGAATTTCTTTAAGAGCAAGATTTTGGCATATAAATGTCCCCAGCCCTGAAGTACAAAGCTATGCAAATAGTCTCAACTATCTGACATCCAAATTGTCACAAATCTACGTTGGTTTGCACCTAGGCGGAAACCCAAGGAGAACAACTTGGAAACCGGTGATTAAGAAATTTCATAAGCGTGTTAAGAACTGGGAAATGTCTACCTAGCATTCGGGAGCCGAATATTGCTTTATAAAGTCTACCCCAACATGATTGGTGACGTATTTACTATCAACCTTCAAGGCGCCAAAAGAATTGATAGCCACCATAAGGCAGATCCAATCAAGATTCTTGTGGGGATACCATCTCAAGAAACCAAGCCTATACACTGGATTAAATGGGACATCAACTGATGCAAACCGAGTTGCACATCAAGGAATTGTAGCTGCACAAGAGCCATTAACTTTCTCAAGTGGGCCTACGAGAAGGCTTAAAGCCAAGGGATTCCAAGAAGCTCTCAATGGGTTTATCTAAACACACTGGACCAATGCCAAGCTAATTGAGAGAGGCACAAACCTTCCAAACATTGTCCACATGCTCACGACCCATGGATATTCAAAGGGATTGTATGAACGTATTTCCTCAAATGGAGTGCGTAAACGCATGCATGTCCATGCAAGGTCCACATTATTTGGAGTGTGTGAACACAAGCCAAACTCGTCAAAGATACATACATGTTTAGATACACACAAGTCTTGGATAAGATTCATTTGGTCAACACTTATTCATTCTATTCCACTCTCATTCATTTAGGTCAAAGAGTCCAAGAGTTATGGTCCACCATATTGAAGACATGGAGGTTGGAAGAGCATGGTCAAGCCTTGGTCCTGGACAAAGGAGTTGGAAGGGGTCTCAAATTTATGAAGATCTTGACCGAACTTATTATGATTTCCTGGCCTATAAACAGGAGACAAACTCGTGTGTTTTGGAGTAGTTTTTGTTGATTTGAAGTTGTGTTTTAGATATTGTGTCCTCCTTGTCTTTTATGAAAAACTTTGAACTTATCTAGTTGACTGATGACGTCCTATACTTTGGAACTTATCGCTTGATTCTTAGTTGAGCAAGTTCTATTTAGGGTTTCTTGTGGCGTTCCTTTTCAAAATCGTAGTTCTTGATTGGCTGAGACAAGTTATCTTCATGTCAAGGCTCAACAAATTTGTCTTTTTTGATTTTGGGTTTTCGAACTTCCAATAATTGATATTGGGTTTTGTCACAAGTTGACAAGGTTCATATCATTTGGTATAAGAGCTCAGATTTGAGGCAAGTTTACCTATCTCTGGTGGTATTGGTTGCTAGTTCTTTATAGCTGTGTGGTTGATATCTCTTTGATAGTTTTCCTATGTCTGATGTTATTGGTTGCTGGCTCTTTTATAGCCGTAAGGTGAATATCTCTTTGATAGAATTGTATCTTTTATTTTGTTGTATTCCTTTCTGAAAAAAGAGGAAGACGCACGAAGTTCAGCAAGACATCTCCATTCTAGTTCATATTTTTTTTATTTCCCACCCCCTGATTTCGTTTGAGTTTTGGGTTTTATCACCTCCCTTATAATTCTCAACCTTGCTAAAGTTCCAGTTCACACTTTGAATCGTTGCTAGACTTGGCTTTGATTGAGTTCTTAGAGTTGAGTAAAGGCAAAAAGGAAGACACAGGAGTGGTAAAAGGTAGAGTGGTGAGCTCATTAGAGGGTAAAAGCCAACTTCGAGTGAAATACGAGCAAGAGTGTCAACTTTGGAGTGAAAACATGTGAGGGAGTGTTGTGAGGTTTCTTTTAACTAACTTGTCTTGCAGGTTCAATCATGTATAATAATCAAGGATACAATACACCCAATGAAACCCCTGGCAACGCCCCATAAGCTGCAAATCCGAGGCTTTTGATGCAAGCCTTGTTGGGAGAGATGAGAAGAATGATGAGGGCGGAGTTGGAACCTATTCAAGAGAGGATAGATTGGGTGGAGGCACGATAGCAATAATAAGATGCTCCAAATAGACCATGAGGTAGTCAAGTGCTGAGGCAAGATGCCGATGAGGAATAGGCATGGTCCAAGGATTTTGGAGAGCCATACATGCCACAAGGTCAAGGAGGACTTGGATTCAAAAATAAAAGGGCTCGAATGGATGGACCGAGGAGGGACTATGATAGATTGAGGCGTGAGCATGACAATAACCTTGGAAACGTGAAGATCAAAATCCGAACATTTCAAGGAAAGAATGATCCCTAGGTGTAATTGGAGTGGGAGATGAAAGTAGAGATGATATTCGGATGCCACAACTATTTTGAGCATCAAAAGGTAAAACTCGTCGCTATTGATTTTACGGATTACGCTATTGTGTGGTGGGATCAAATTATGACTAGTAGGAGGAGATATGGCGAGCCACCCATGGAGACTTGAGATGAGATGAAGGCTATTATGAGGTACAATTTATGCCAAAGCATTACTACCGAGGTCTTTACCAAAAGTTGTAGCGGCTCATAGAGGGTTCCACGAGCTTGGAAGATTACTATAAGGAGATGGAGATAGCCATGATCCGTGCTAATGTGGAAAAGGATCGAGAGGCTACCATGGTGAGGTTCTTGCACAACCTCAACCGTGAGATTGTAGACATTGTGGAGTTGTAGCACTATGTGGATATCATGGACATGTTGTACCAAGCAATCTAGGTAGAGGACCAACTTAAAAGGAAGGGGGACTCAAAAGGACAACCTACGACTACCTGTAACCAATGAAAGTCGAGCTATAAGTGGGACAAGCCAAAGTTTGAGCTATTGAAGGATACCACCAAAAACTGTTGTTCCTGTAGGTAACACGACAACTTCTACTTCAAAATCTCATGATATTAAGTGTTTTAAGTGTTAAGGTTTGGGATATATTGCGAGCCAATGTGTGACCAAGCGAGTGATGATGGTGAACACCCAAGGAGAGGTCGAGTCTGAGGATGAGATGTAGATTGTGGACACACCACATGTGGAGGAGATTGGTAATGAGCAGAGTTTGGTGGTTGGAGAGTTGCTAGTAGCCCGAAGAGTTCTGAACATGCAAGCTAAATATAAGGAACATAATCAAGAGGAGAATCTATTTCACACCCAATGTTTCATCAACAACAATGTGTGTAGTGTGATCATCGATGGAGAGAGTTGCACGGATGTCGCTAGCCCATACTTGGTGGAAAAACTATCCTTGACTACCATAAAGCACCCGCGACCCTATCAGTTTTAGTGGCTAAATGATTGTGGTGAGGTTAAGGTAACTGAGCAAGTATTGGTTCCATAATCCATTGGAAAGTATGAGGATGAGGTCTTGTGTGATGTAGTCAACATGCACGCAAGTCACTTGTTATTTGGGAGGTCATGGTAGTACGATCTGAACAAGGGGCAGAGCCACGGATTGAAGTGAGGAAGATCAAATTTTTTGTGTGCGAGCATAGGAGGTTAGGTCGGGTCGAGTCAGGTATGATCAAATCGTTTTAAGAAGCAAAAAATCCAGAATGTTTTTTAAATTTGAGCAGAAGATATAAAAAAATTTAACAAATTTATGTAAATTTCTGAAAATCCATTGTTGAATATAAATTTTTCGCATATATCTGATTTTTTTTTTCGAATTTGAGCAAAATGGATAAGGTTTGACAGATGGATGTTTAGGATAAAAAAAAATTAATTTATTTATTTAATATGTCAAGGTTTTTAATTTATGAAATAGAATTTTTTTAACTAGAATCTCAAAAATAATTATATTAAATAAATATATATATTAAAAATTATCCAAAAAATATATAAAAATAATATCTATTAGAATAAATAAATCACAATCAAGGTTTTTATGGTGTAGTGGTTAAATTTTATTCTGTTGGTTTCTAAAATAAAGTCATAAAATATGAAAATAAAGATCTAATAAAATTGGTAAAATTCCTTCTATGTTCTATGTTATAGTGGTTAGTCAAACTGAAATTTTAATCTAACTATGAAGGTTCAAATCCCATGCATCTTAAATTTTTATTTTGATATCTAAACAAACAACTGAAATTGTGACCAAAAGGATCGAACCATGCCCATAAAATTTGAAAAGCTGACAATTTACCGGCTGATCTAGGAAGATTTTGTTTATTGTTTTGAAACATAGAATATCTATGGGGATCAAATTAAAAAAATAAAATTTTTTACATATAATTTTTTTTAATTTTTTGGGGGACCATGGCCCACTGATCCCTTCTCCTGTTGGGCTTGTGAGGCACAATATCGAAAATTAACAAAGAATCGAAATCAAAACCCATAATCACATGTATATCATGTGACCTTCCTCCACTGGTTTTCACTCAAATCAATCCAAACTTTGTGGAATCGAGGTTAGTATGCTATCACTCCATCTTGAACATAATATAAACGTGGTTATGGGTTTTGATTTCAATTATTGGTTCGATTTTGAGAAAATCGAATTTTCGATATTGTGCCTCACAAACCCAACATTGGTATCAGAGCAAAGTTAAACATTGAAAAGTTCGGTGGCAGGGAATGCAACATGAGATCGGTGCAGAGTTCTTTGTCGATAGTAGAGCCTAACTTCCCAAGTTGGTCTATTAGACCCATGAGTTTTTGAACGTGGGCACTAACCAAGGGCCCCCTCAGTCATCCTACATTCAAAGAGTTCCTTAACTATACGATATCACTCACAGCGCGCTTGCTCTTAAAACATATTCTTAACCTCACATATCATATCATAAGCTTTCCAATCCTCAAAATATTTTTGAAGATCGGGTATCATAGATACAAGCATAAGGCAATTCACCTCATTGGCCTCATCGACTTTCTTTTCATACTGATCCATCACAGCACGGGAAGCAGTAACAGGGGGAGGTACAGGAAAAGGTACATCTAAGGCATGGTCTTTCTTTTGATGTTTCAAAACAATTTTAAGTTACGGTACCAATCATTGAAATTGAAACCGTTGAGTTTGTTTTGTTCCAAGACAGATGCAAGGGGATAGGCATTCGGGATCTTAGTTGTCATCATCTACAAAACATCAAACAAATACAAAGATTTAGTTCAGTTTCATGTTTTGTGTTCAGTTCAAAATATAGTACTGAACCCCTACTACATATATGATTGTGTCCCTCTATGTAATAGGCCTGAGATCCATATTTTACCAGATCAAGCAAGCGTCGGCGTAAATTTGGAATGAATTTATTTAGGTAAACCAGCACGGTTAATCATATGCCTCGCATATGACTCTCAGTTTGTTAACTATACCCCGTGTAAGTTAATACCTTGCACTAGGGCTTGAACACGGTTTGATAGCCATATTCGACAAACCTATTCTATGTGTCCCACATGACCTCAACTCCTAAAGGATACAAGGAGACGCTACTGAGTAGGATCACGTCAACCCTATTCCAGTAGTTTGAAGAGGATAGAATAGGAAGTGAATTACGTTCTAATTTTTATAGGGACATGATTCGTGCTTTGAAACCAAAGTTAAGACACATTAACATTCAAGAGCACAGTAGGCTGCCGACTTCCATGATCCTCGTACATACAGGTGATTTTTGAATTTTGTCCGCACAGTAGGCTCTCAATCCGTTTATTGAATTTTGTCCGTCCAGGCAATTTTTCTCTTCGTACATGGCATCTTCGTGCTCCAGTAGGCTGCCAAATTCCATGATCCCCGTCGCCGGCGCCACCCTAGCCTCATCCTGAACCTTCGTCTTAGCCACTACTCCCTCCCCGGGGCAGCCTCACGCGCCCGAGGAGCACTCACCTTTCCTGTTTCTCTCTGTTGCTCCGACACCTCCCCTGTTCACACCTCCTACACACTACTCTCAGCCTTATGCCAACTATGAATCCTTGGATCATCCCTCCATACCAGCTTAAACTCATGAAATAGGCAGCTATCAAAGCTGGAAAAGCCCCCTTAGATCTGCCTCCAAGCTCAAGTTTCCCACTTCTGCAGAACCCCGCCCTGTCAAAGAAAGATTGGGGCCTAGAATGACTTCACTGAGCCTTCCTTCATCCCAGTCCGGTATATCCACATTCTATCTGACTAACTTCCCGAAAGAGTGTGACACTGACCGCCTCTGCAGTGCCTTAAAGCAGCAAGGCAAACTCCAAGGTCTCTCGATTGCAAGAAAACTTAGTATTAAGGGACTCCAATTTGGCTTTGCAGACTTCCTCAATGTGGAGGATGTTGACTTGATGTTATTTAAACTAAACAACACTTGGCTAGGTTCCTATCGCCTCCAAGCTAATTTGGCTAGATATTCTAAATCCTCCCAACGCCCACAGACAGTTAAGGCCACAACCTCCTTAATCCATTTGAAGGAGTCATGTGCTTTCCTTCAATCTATAGCAGATAAGCCATCAGGGTCTCGCTCTCTGCCGCACTGCTTATCCCTTAAGTCTTCTATTCCCCCTGATTCATGGCTATCTCAGAGCTATGTAGCTAATCTGATCCAGAAGTTCAAACTGTGTTATCTCCAAAGAGGCCTGAGGGCTGCGGGCTACCTGAATATCCAAGTTAGTCCTTTGAGTTGTGACACAATCCTACTATGGGAATATGAGGCCCTGGATTTGGAGAACTTGTTGAAAAATGATAAGGACTGGCTGTCTAACTGGGTGAAGGACATCTCTCCGTGGTCACCCAGAGACCCTGCTAATAGCCGTATTTGTTGGCTACAAGTCTATGGTCTACCTGTTCAAGCTTGGTCTCAGCATAATCTGTCAGCAATTGGTAACAAGCTAGGTTCTCTGATTAGCATTGCTGATATCACACTCTCTAACCTGGAATCTGCTTTCTTGGTGGTGCGAATTCCCATATATTCCAAAATCATCAATTGTTTGGAGGTTCTAGTGGATAACAAGGCATATACTTTGCACATTAGAGAGACCATGAAGATTGATCCCTCCTGGCAGGCTGATTGTTCAAACTCCCCTGACTCTGACACTATGACATCTGGTGAACTCTCTCTTGATATTTCTGAAGACTCCTTGGAACCTAACATGCTTAAGGGGGATCTCCTAGCCAAGGGTGACCAGGAGTTAATGGTTCCATCCAGGCCTGTCCAGCCTAATGTTGATCAACCATGGCAACCGCCTAGGATCAGCTTGTGGCCTCACTCTCCATATGATCCTTATTTGTGTCCCCACGACAAGGTCTAGGCCCTTGAGAGCATACCTGTACCCATTCCAGTGCCTTCATCTTTTCCTGTTCCTAGTCCGGTGCCTACTTCAGTGCTTAATCCAGTGCCTAGTCCAGTGCCTACTTTAGTGCCTAATCCAATGCCTAGTCCAGTACCTATTCCAGTGCCTAGTCCAGTACCTATTCCAGTGCCTAGTCCAGTACCTAGTCCAGTGCCTAGTACAGTGTCTGCACCTACAGCTACTCCCCGCCACTACAATATTTCAACCTAACTCCCAGTGGGCTTGCGGTCACTGAGAACATTCTCATTCCTACCAAGATCCCTTATTGCGATACTGAGAAACTAGGAAAAGATTTTGTCACCCCTTCCCTCCTCACAGAGCTTTACTAATGTTACCTGATATATGTGCACCATCAACATATATCGTGGTTTTTAATGATGATCAGGAGAAAACTTTGACAGAAATTCCTGTAACCTGTGATGATTTTCCTCCTCTTACTCATCAATCAAATGCTTCAATCCCCAAACCTCGGAAAGTTAGAAGACCAAGACTTAGTAGTTGCAGACCCAAAACTAGAAGCTAGACAAGGCAGGAGGAGGATCCAACACGTGACAAAAACCTTGCTATCTTTAAAGAATGGTTAATACAGTTATCTGTAGAGTCCTCAGTGAGCCCCATCTGCCTATGCATCCTAAACCCCTACCTGATCCTCTTAGATAGAATGATGTTGACTCAATTATGACTATGGGAACCCAACTTGGTGTAGTTTTTGGATCTAAACAAAAGGTTTTTTTTTGTAAAATTTTGGAAGATATGACTAGCAACATGCACAGGAATGTAGCAACTCATCCTCCTTTGATTGTGTCAGAGAAAACTGTGAACCTATGAAGATAGTCACCTTCAATATTCGAGGATTAGGTGGTCATGACAGAAGATGGCAGGTTAAACAGTTAATACAAAAAAGAAAAAGTGGATTTCATTAGTTTACAAGAAACTAAACTCATCACAGTTGAAAAAAGCTTTGTTCTTATCTATGGTACGACTATGACTTTGATTGGTGCTATTTTGGCTCTGCTGGCTTATCTGGTGGCCTCCTGTGTATATGGGACAAGAACAAATTTTCCATATGCTCTATGACAGCAGGTGAAGGCTTTTTAGGGGTTTCTGGACGTTGGTTTAGGAAGCAAGAACTGTCCCACATGTTCAATGTTTATGGTCCAGAAGATCTAACAAAGAAACAAGCTCAATGGGATATGCTTTCAGAAGTCTTACTCCCTCTAAAACAAGATAAATATTGCGTGATGGGGACTTCAATGCGATATTATCTCTGCATGAAAGAAAAGGTGTCGCTACACAGAACTACATACACGAGGTGACTTTGTTTAATTCTTTCATCAACAATCTGGGGCTCCACAATTTACCTATGGAACGCAAGAAGTACACTTGGTACTTGAAATCTCTCAAAGCTATGAGTAGATTAGACAGGTTTCTTCTCAATAACAAGTGGCTGGATTCGGGAGAAACATGGATACAATCTATACTGGACAAAGAGGGGTCATACCATTGTCCTGTCAGTTTAATTTCCAAACAGATTAATTGGGGTCCTAAACCCCTCAAGGTTTTGGACAGTTTGCTCCTTGACAAAAGTTATACTGATATGGTTAAGCAAGTGTGGAGCAGTACGTATGTAGAAGGTTATATGAGTTTCCAGATCATGAAAAAGATCAAGATTCTCAGGGACAACATTAGATGGTGGAATAATTCAAGGCCTAGAAACTGGTCTGAACAAAGGAAACAGATTCTGCAAAGCATCAAGAGCCTAGAACTGGTTGCGGAGTCAGATAATCAAATTGATCAGTAGCGGCTAGCTGATTTACAATCCAAGCTACGGAGCAAGTCTATGCCACTAAATAGTTCTACCTATGAAAAATCCAGGATACAATGGCTGCAGTTTGGAGATATGAACTCTGCCTATTTCCATAATTTTCTCAAGAAGTCTAGAGCCAATAAAAGAATAAATGGAATATGGGATGGTCCAGTATTGTTGGAGGATCCAGAGATGATCAAAGATTGCTTCCTTCAGCATTTTACAGACAGATTCATAGAAAAACTACCAGATAGACCAACACTTGTCATCAGATTCAAAACACTGGATCAGATTAGTAAAAGGCTGCTTGAACAACCCTTTGCAGAGGCTGAAGTTTTGGAGGCTATAGCTAGTTGTGGAAGCTCAAAGAGCCCCCTGCCAGATGGGTTATATTTCAACTTTATCAAGAATTTCCTACCCATGTTAAAGTCTGATATAATTAACCTTATGCATGAGTTTTATAGGTATGGTAGATTGTGCAAAGGGAGCAACAGTTCTCACATCTCATTGCTTGCTAAAACTGCCAAATCTCTACCTGTAAGGGATTACAGGCCAATTACTCTACTTGGTGCTATGCCCAAGATTATTTCTAAGACACTAGCCAATAGGATTTGGCAGGTTATAGGTAATCTGATCAGCTCTACACAAACAACTTTTATAAATGGCAGGATACTTTTAGACAGTGTTGTGGTAGCCAATGAAGTGGTTGATGAAGTCGGAAAGCTGAAAAGGAAAGCCCTTATCTTCAAAGTCGATTTTGAAAAGGCTTTTGACACTTTAAACCGGAAATATCTTCTTCAGATCAAGACAAACATGAATTTTCCATCCTGCTGGTTATGGTGGATCCGAGGACTCTTTGATTCTGCCTCTTCATCCATATTAATTAATGAGAGTCCTACTAGTGAATTCTTCCCCACCTGTGGCATCAGACAAGGGGATACACTCCCCCCCTTCCTCTTTCTCCTGGCTTTGGAAGGACTTTCATCTATGATCAGCAAGGTTGCAAAGTTGAATTTGTTCACAGGGGTGAAAGTAGGCAGGAAGGATATACTTGTCTCGCACTTACAGTTTGTAGATGATACCATCATCGTTGGCCAAGCTGAATGGAGCTCTGTGAAAGTCTTTAAAGCCATACTAATTAATTTCGAGTTGGTTTCAGGCCTAAGAATAAACTTCTCCAAGAGCAAATTAATTGGGGTGAACGTGCAGGATGAAATTCCGGGAGAGATGGCGGCTTATCTCAATTGTCAGCCTTCTTCAATACCATTTAGATACATGGGCCTACCTGTAGGAGCTCGGATAAGAAAATCTGCTACCTGGCAGCCTGTTCTTGCCAAATTCCACAATGTGTTATCTTCCTGAGAACATAAACAGATTTCTTCAGGTGGTAAGTCAGGACTATTAAATGCAGTTCTTGTAGCCTTACCGTCCCATTTCTTCTCTTGTTATAAGGCACCAAAGAGCATCATTAAGCAACTGATTACCACGCAGAGAAACTTCTTTTGGGGGAGCTCAGGGGAAAGGAAAAAAAGTGTTTGTCATCTTGGAAAAAAATCACTTCATCAGTGGTGGCCTAGGAGTACAATGCTTATCTTCATTTAATACAGCAATGTTATGCAAATGAGGGCTGCAGATCCTGAATGATTAATCCTCAGTTGCTACAGATATTCTAGGTTCCAAGTATGGAGCCAACTCTCCTCTATTCATTGGTGGGCTGAGGGCCTTATATCCACCTGTAGCTTCCTCTGTTGCTGGCAGACCGAGGGGTATGAGGTATGCATCTGAATGGTGGCTGACTCTACTGGATGCCTTGAATAGCAGTTGGTTCATGGACTATACAAGGTTTCAACTAGGAAATGGTGAACGAATACAACTTTGGACAGATAAATGGTTAAACAATACCTCCTTAGCAGCCTATTTTCTAAGGTTATTCAGAAATGAAAGATGCAAGGATATCCTTATTGCCGATGTTGGCCTTCGGATCAATGGCACTTGGACATGACACTGGAGATGGAGGAGACAACTCACTGATGTGGAAATTGCAGAGGACTTCAGAACCCTTACTGACTGTCTTCAGAGTATATCCCCTACTCTGCACACTAATGATAAGTACCTGTTTGGCAGAAGAAAAGAAGGACAATATTCAATCAAGGAAGCCTACGGTCTTATTTCTCAGGCTAATCAACAGGTTTTCTCAGCCTCCCACATAGCACTAACTAAGCTCATCTGGATTAGCCTTGCTCCTAGAAATCTTTGTGTATTGGCATGGTTACTAATTCAAGAAGCAGTACTATCTAAAGCTACCCAGCAACAGAGAGGAGTTATCCCATAAGGCCAGTAAATCAGGTGTATGAAGAACTGAGGATGAGACCACAACCCATCTTTTCTCAAGCTGCTCCATAACCTCTAAGCTATGGAGAGGTATCGGTACCTGGTTAACTTCGAGAGCTGCTTCCTCCGGGGGATTCATCCTACCTTCATTCCAGGAATTTTCTTCAACGGCCCCATTTGGAGTACATATCCCAGCATGGGATTCCATCTGATTATCTTTAGTTTGGACCATCTGGAAGGCGAGAAATAGAGCTCATTTTTTTGCCGAGGAACCCCACCTCCAGTTGCTACTTCATTGGGTGCAAATGAATTCCTGGCTATGGATAAAGGCTAAGAAACAATGCAAGCTATTTTCTTATAGCTTTTCAGATTGGATTCTGCAACCTCAGGCATGCCTTCTATTCTAATTTCTGACTATCTGCATGTTATGAGAAAAACAGAGTTCTTCATACTATAGTGCATTGTCTGTGGTAGCTTTAATTCTTATCCTGTGCTAGCTTATTGCATTGTCTTTCAACACGGTACATGTTAGGTTCAGAGGAGAGTGCCCCTACTCAGCTCAACACCTATGCTTCATATTGCAGATGATGGTCAAGAAATGACATTATTCTCTATTTTGGGCTAGCTTACTACATTTTCTTTTAATGTGGTACAGGTAGGTCCAGGAGGGAGGCGCCACTTCCCAGATCTACTCCCTCAGTTGCAACCTCAATGCAATTGGGCGGATAGAAAATTCTGTGTGATCTGACCTTAATGCCTTAATGGTGGCCTAACCTGAGAGTGTTGGAAATATTGGCAACTGCCAGGCACTACATTGATGTTGAAACATCACTGTCTACGTTGGAGATATCAAGAGAAATGGCTACAAGTAGAATACCATAACCGAAGTCCATATACAAGAGGCGGTTGACGCACTACATTGGCTGTGTAACATCAGTGGTGCAACAATCTACAGCTAGTCAAATTTCCTATAAGCAATTGGCGGCTTAAACTGTGATTGATCTCAAAGAAATGTGAAAAAGAAGAATACAATTCAGCCTGTGCAGAAGGCTGTTCAATTTTTCCTCAGTACACATGGAAAGTGGAGATTGCCCTACCACATGTGCGGTGCTTCTGTGGCAAGGAAACAATCCTGGTGGAAGGCAGAAATGACAACAACGCACTTGAATCTACAAAGGCAATAACTATCACAGTGAAGACATTCAAAGACATGACACTTAGACTAGTAACTAAGATGCAAGGAATCTATTAGGTGAGAGGCTGGTTGGTCTAGGAACTACTGTATCTTTACCCAACTGGAAATATTCTTCATACATTACTGGGATAGCTCACCAAATTGGAAGGAGCTATGTACCAATATTCCCCCAAAAGGATATTGATAAGTTGATAATCATGATATCCAGGCTTGATGAAGAGCGTATTATGGCGATAAACATAATGCGGAGATGCTTGTGCATTCATGAGGTTAGAGGAGCCATGTACCTTGTTCATCCTTAGCTATACATTGAGAATATGAAGGAAGGGAAGGATACACAGTTCACGGACAAGGACTTAGCCACTGTCTAAATATCACATATTATATATATGAATTTGGCTTACCTAAAAAAACATTCAAGAGCACGAAGAAAGTATTTAAATAAATAAATAAATAAATAAATGCTTAGAGAAATACTCACATTTCATGCAATTATTTCTGTTGAGTAGTATAATATCTTGCTCCCACTACTTTCCTTGGAGAGGAAAATGTTGGGTTTGTGAGGCACAATTTAAAAAATTCGGTTCTCTCAAAATCGAACCAAGAATTGAAATCAATACCCATAATCACATGTATATCATGTTCAAGGTGGAGTGATAGCATACTAACCTCGATTCCACGAAGTTTGAATTGATTTGAGTGAAAACCCGTGGAGGAAGGTCACGAAAATCTCCAACACGGAGATCTCTATGTGTTCACTCCCTTGTGCAGCTGAAGCTCGAGCTGCTAGACTCGCGTTTCCATCGATAACACCCTCAATTGGAACCGGAGAACAAGCGGCGAGTTTGGTTAGAGAAGGTTTTTCGTGGAAGATGATGGGAATTGCTCGAAAACTCTCTTACGTGAAATCCCATCTCACGCAATTTATATCTAGTCTATTGGGCTCGAATTAATCTAGCCCAATAACTAATTCGAGTTGTGCTTGATTAATTCGAGCACATTAGTCTTCTTTGATGCTCTGCGCTCGATTAAATCGATCCTAGTAGCCATAAATTGGGTCAATCCCACCAAGGTCCAATTTCTTCTCATATCCGGGGTGTCAAATTAATTAATCCTAATTAATTCGACTTGACCCAATCTCGATCCGTTCGCGAAATTAATTATGTCCCACATAATTAATTCTTTATGCTTCAGTTCATCAAATGGAGCGGCCCAGTAGGATCCATATTCATCTCGACAATAAATTAATCTCATTAATTTATAAATCATAAGTGGCATCTAGCAATACATTATGATCCGATCTGATACAGACATATCGTAATGCTTTAATCTCATTTAGTATTAATTCTTTCGTCACTTAATATCCAATAATTAATGTCAAGTGTAGGAATGTGTCATCCTTGACCATTA
>JAOWBN010158156.1:0-18500 GCA_028565015.1 Pinguicula moranensis
CTTTTTTATTATTATTTTTGGTGACGTGGCATCCTTCTTGCGTTTCTTGCGGTTCTCCTTCTTGCGCTATATCAGTTCCGGTCCGCACTACATGTATGTTTATCTCTAATTGAATAACCAATTTAAATAAGTTTCATCATGGTTTGCAATGGGTGCTGAACCATGACTAAACCTGAAAAGATTCGATATGTATAGTATTGCAAAGAAAAACCATAAATTCTAATTTTTTGGTTATACCAAAACCTGAACCGATGCCTTATGTTTTTCTTTCTTTATATTATCGGTAAATTTCCCTGACTTCCATCTATCCCTATCAAGGATTCTAAGAAATTAATTATAATTTCTAGCTAACAACAAAAGATCCACAGTTAGTTACCATCACTAATGTAATATAACCAAAACCAGTAGCCACGCCACAGCTTTCATCCCTACTTCTTGATACAATTGTTTGCTCGGATGTAGATCATTTTTGCCGAAGAAGCCCGGGGCTGTAAATATGTAATTATGCTTTGATTTTAATCAAATTTTGCTTAACCTGCAAAAACGTTTTCAGAATGTTGTTGTTTTTCTTGCTTGTTCCTTGCATGATAGGAATAGAGCCAATGGTAGCCAAGAACAACTTGCCGGGCAAAATGGTCGGATACTTTTGATGCCGGCAAGTCATCCTTGGCTGCAATCCACTCTCTTCCTCTTCATGCCAGACTCAAACAACTCTGGCGATTGATTTTTACAGAGCTAGAGCACATATAAATGTATATATAGAGAGAGACAAACATATATACATATGGGGTGGGTGAGTTTATAAAGTAAACAATGATGGAGAAAGAGAAAATGGAGGATGGGATAGGGATGGATGAGTGAATTGATGACTTGTGGCATGCGGGGTGGCATTAAAATATTGGCCTGGTTTGTCAACTTACCAAAACTGGTTTCGTGGCCGAGCAGCACTCCATACCATCTATAGACCAAAAAATCACGGAGTTCCCGCGACAGGCTAAAGACAAACGAAACTTTCTAAATCTGAAACTGGCAATAGGAGATGGATGTAGATGCAGTCATGCAGGTGCGGTGCGGACACAATTTCGTTTTTGTTTAGTGCATTTTTTTAGGGTCGAGGAGCCACCCAGCGCGCTAGCTCCACTGGTGCTTTAATGATTTCACGAGTTAAATAGTTTCATATAATTTTTTTCATAGATTAGGTTTCCTTCAATTGTTTCAGAAAAATAGCATTTTCCGTCAGTTTGTTTAAACGAACAACTCAATAACGATGGAATATTTTTACGGGGTTCAGCAATTTTTTTGTTAAAACAGTAAACAGAGATACATACAAAATTTACAAGTTTTTGCCCTACTTAACCGACAGAAATTATATGCATCTGGATACACATGCTATTGGTTTGTTCAATCAATCTCCATTAGAACAACAAAAAGATTGTCGAGACATCTTGGCTTTCAACCAAAGCCACAACGATTTGAACTCATCTAAAGACCTCTATCGGGTTTATATCTCTGTTCAATGGCGGACGCAGGGGACCCTAGCCCTTCGTGCGTCCGTAGGTACCCTGGGGGTGGACAACCCTGGCCTCCAATTTTATTTTATTTTTATTTTATTTTAATTTTATTTTAGTTATTTAATTTTGGATTTTTTTGAATTGAGTATTTTTATTTTAAACTTTTCTCTGAAATCTGTCATAATGTCGACAATTTTGATTTAGGGTTTCTTTTGAATTTGATTTTTATTTAGCTATTATTGTATCAATTCTTTTTTATAAATCTATTTATAGGTTTTTTCATCTTTATTTAATAAATATGCTCTATTCTTGTAAATCTGTTATGAGAAATGTTTATATAAACAAATTATGTAGTATAAATAAATTAGATAGTATAAATAAATTAGGTAGCTTTTATTTTTTCATTATTTGAGTTGGTAAAACTATTATTTTTCATAAATATTGAGAAAGTAAATTATTTTATCGTTGCCTTAAAAAAAAAATTCCCTCCAAATTTTTTTTATTTGCCCCCTCTTAAAAATTTTTTTGGCCCCCACTCAAATTTTTTTACTGCATCCGCCCTTGTCTCTGTTGTTGAAATAAATCTAATTTCTTATTCCCCAAACTTGCCATGTACTAGCCGCGCATATCTGCTTCAAATGTCATGCTTAATGCATGTGATGGCAACCAACAGAAACTCCCTAAGGGATGGTTGTGTGTGTTAGGAAATGGAGGAAATCTCCGCTACCTTGTGAAAGAAAATGATCAATCATAATGATTATTTTCCTATTTTCCGAGATCCTTCCTTTTCTCATAGAATGTAATTATCAATTTAATCCCTGAAAACATACGAATCAATACACAACAACTTACACACAATTTGTGTTCTTAATTTTATCATGGTATCAGAGCATGTTAAAATTCATAGATTCAACCAATAGAGCTCATCATCTACCCAGAAGCGAGGAATCTATCTGACACCATGCTAGACGACTCACTCAATGACATCACTCCGGCGACATTGCTCGAAGCAAGTCATGCCATGGAGGATTTTTTTGCCCGATTTGCAAAATTTCTCAAACAGATTCATTCATCCGCACCACAAAACAACCAAACACCATCTATATACTTAAAGCTCAATGACTACAACTATTTGTTATGGTCAAGATTGATGCAGGTGTCCATAGGCGGCAGGGGCAACTTCACCATATACCGAAGAGCCGTCTGCACCATCTCCCACCGACTCAACATTTTCAAAATGGGAACAGATGGATCTCACCATTTGCTCTGGATACTATACGCAATTGAAAGAGATTTGGTCAACAATTTTGCAGAATATCCCTCAGCAAAATATCTGTGGGAAGGACTCGCCACTACATATAGCAGTGGAGTGATTCACTCCAGATCTTTGATCTCACAGTAAAGGCCAACTGACAGCTACAGCGACAAGGGATCTAGAACAATTGTACAACACATTTCAAAGGATATGGCGGGAATAGATTGGAGACAACCGAATCCCATGACCTCACCAATAGATATCACAACATTTAGCCGTCTCCCTCAAGAGATGTGGCTATTCCAATTCTTGGCAACCATAAATGATGAACACAACGCTATAAAATGGGATCTTCTCAAGGAATATCCCATCCCCTACGTCGAAGTGGCATATGCTGCTCTCCGCTGTGAAATCGCCTGCCTAGATAAACCAAATCTGTGGCAAAAAATGATGGTGGAGACTATTCATCGGGGATAGGGAGTGGCCTTATTTCCATATGTCGGTTAGATCTAGCCAAATCTATGGCAAAATCATCATCCCAATTTACCGATGGTGACAAAACAAGGCCGGTCTACCAAGAATGTGGAAGGACGGGACATGCAACTGAATGTGGAAAAAATGGTCACTCAATGGAGAACTACTATAAATGCATTAGCTACCCCGATCGAGGGACAAGAAATAAGAAGAAAGGACCGAAGGAGTCCTATCGCGACGACCGTAGGCAACACCAACACCACAATTACCAGCAGCGACGAGTAATCCCACGACACATCAGGGTTCAGTGCCATAGCGGCGGTGCCCAATAGAGAAGAAGGAGAATGGAGAGGAACATGTATGCACCTTGAGAAAAAACCCTCGAAATCCGAGATACACCCAAAGAACTTCCCAAATTTCCTGATACGTTCTCCAGACTCTTCGAAATCCAAGATACGTCTCCTACCGTTTCTCCAAAATTGTTGCCAAGACCCCGAGGTACTCTCTATTGTTCAAATAGTCCCAACAATTTCCCAGAATAACCTAAACTACTATACATCCCCAGGAAATTACCGTACCAACCCCCAATTCACTCCAAAATACAAAATTGCCCCCCTCCCCCCGCAACATGCAAATTTACCAAACTCACCCAATATCTCCAAGCCAAGGTTTTTTTCCCCTAGTTGCTTTGATGTGGAAACCCCTACGACATGCTCTACCATGGATCCAAGTTCTAGGGACCTCAAATAGGTGGTTATTCGACTGTGAAGCTACAAATATATGGCAAATGACCAATCTGATCTGATCACAACAACCACTCCTCGAAAAAATTGAATTCAAACAACAAATGGAAGAGTGACTCCCATCACTGGTGCAAGGAAAATTAGCTATCTACTCTCAAACTAAGAAATTGCTTAATTACTCCAGCACACTCATGCAAGTTATTATTTATTAGCCATGTGAAGAAGGAATTAAAATGCACAACCCTCATGTACCCTACCTTTGTCTTTTACAGGATATTCGGACGAAGGCGATCATTGGATGTGACACGGAGCAAAAAGGTCTGTACTATGTGGATGAGGTGGATCAATAGGAGACCACGATGTTGACTCATGGTACAGTTGACTGACAAATATGGTTGTGGCACCGACGATTGGGACATCCTTCACATGGTTATCTCATACTTTTATTTCCTAAGTTTTTTCCACAACATAACTCTTTCTATTTTGATACATGTTGCTTTGCTAAAAGTCATAGACAATCATTCCACTCTTTTACTACTCGAACCCAAGATATTTTCTTACTCGTTCATTTTAATGTGTAGGGATCTACCCCGGATTCTGGTAGCAATTTTCGTTATTTTCTATTATTCATTGATGATTGCACTAGGATTACTTGGGTATATTTTTTGCGAAATAAATCTGAAGTCTTCAAAAACATTGTTGATTTTTATACATTGGTTGAGACTCAATTTCAGCTAAAAAAATATGAGTTCTTCGATCTGATATTGGGGGAGTATGTCAACCAATCAATGACCAATTTCTCCAACCAAAAGGGGCTCATCCATCATACTATTTATCCACACACCACAACAAAATGTGGTTGCTAAAAGAAAAAATCAAAACATTTTAGAAATAACTAGTGGCATCATGTTAAGTCTCACGCCCCTATAAATCTTTGGCCCAAAACAATTGTTACTGCGGTATACCTCACCAACTGCCTCCCAACAAAACACTTGGATTTACACACCACCCCACTACAAACACTTGGAGTTACACACCTTACTCCAAACACTGTCCACCCACTCACAAGTACGATCAGCTCTAGCATTACCTACCCGTATCTTCGGATGCTCTATCTTTGCTCATATCTCATGAGTCAACCGCACCAAACTTGACCCTTGTGCAATTAAGTGTGTGTTCGTTGGCTAAAAGGGGTATCGTTGCTTTGACCCTGTTATTAGCTGAATCTATACCACAATGGATTATGACTTTCTTGAGACCGAGTATTACTATGCTACCCAATCCTTCGATCAGAGGGAGAAGAAAAAAAAGGATCCTCATTTGCTACTCAGCCTGATTGATCCGCTTACAGCTGGAGTCACCACCAAGTATACTTCCACCCACATAGAACACTTGTCCTTGCCAGGAGATCACTCACCTGTCCCATCCAAAGATTCTAAGGTAACTCATCGTCACATAGAATCTTACCCCGATAATACTTCCACTAGAGTTTCCTTAGGTACAAAACCTACATGGGATATGAACAAAGATGGAGCATTGGATGAGTTCATTTACTTTCTAGGAGAAACTCTTATATTTGATCTTGCCTCTTAATATCTTTTTTTCCCTTTAACATCTCTATTCTCATACTGTATCCATAATCATCTACTTGTTGGGAGAAACTTTTCTTGGCTATAAGAGTAATATGTGTCGCATTACTTTCTTTTACCATGCAACTATTACTATAAAACTCTTCAAAAATCTTCAAAATGCCATCTTTTAATACCGACACAAAACTCTTGATGAACTTAAAGTTGAGGCTATCCAGACTTGGAATTTTTCTCTCCCCACATTGAGCTATGGCCTTCGTGATTTTTGCCTCCTCAAACGGCTAACTGAATTTAACTTCTTCATAAATCTCCCATCCAGATTCAGTATAACCCTCTTAGGTTCACCAAATATTCTCTCAAAATGCCTCAAGAAATATTCTTTAACGGCATCAGATTCTTCAATCCACATCCTCATGCCTGACACCTTGAATGGAGTCACTACCTCTGTTTTCCCTTATGCAATTATGGAAATAACTTGTATTTGTATCACCCTCTTGCATCCATTTAGTCTAAATGTAAAGCACTTTCGTATTGTTTTGACAGTAACTGAGCATCTTGTGGACAACCCAAAACTGTATGCCCCAACTCTCCCTGCTCCGTTGTATTCTCCATAATCCACAACTCTTTCCTCAATTTCTTAATTTTTCTCTTAACATCTCTATTCTCTTGGTTATTCCAGTATTTGATCTTGCCTCTTAATATCTTGATTTTTTCTTTGATAATATATCTACTATATCTTGAAATATTTGTCTCTCTCCATGTTGTTTCCATAAATTCTCAATATTGTTTCATCTGTAACCAACTGTCAAACACTTTCAGCGGTATAGGAACCCAATTTACTATCTTTACATATAGTAGCACCGGAAATGATGTGAATACTCCCTGATGCGACCCTCTTGCACACAATCTACAACTTGATCCAACCAAATATTGTTCCCAATGACGGTCTGTACCAAGTAAATCTTTGCTTAACCATGGGGAGATCCTCTAATTTAAACTCTTACATAGACAATTTAATCTCAAAGAGTTCAAAAACATTGGGTGATTCTACAATCCTCCCCTTTCACTACTGTCCAAAATAGTATCGAAGTCCCCAAAGACGCACCACTTCTCATTCTCCTTGCCAATAAATTACCTAGCTATAGTGTCCCATCGTAATATTTTCTAGTCCACCTGTGAGGTGTCATTTATATTCACCATATCAGACGATCAGTTCCCCATTCCATATTCCAACCATACCTAACATCCCGTCCTCATACCATATATCTTGACTAGTAAACTTTTCACTACTCCAAATACATGATAGACCCCTTGAGAGGCCATTTTAACCTATTAGACCAATTGAAATATGTCATTATACTTAAGTACTAACAAAAAGCTGATCAATAAATTTATTTTTCGTCTCTTGGAATCCAACAAAATCCACATTGTATTGGTTTAACATGTTTCTGATTGCTCTGCATTTCTGCCACCCAACCAGCCCCCTTGCATTGAAAGTCATGAACTGCATTCTTCACCATTCCATATTCCAACCGTATCTAACTCCCCATCCTTGTACCAACTATCTTGACCAGTAAATATTTCAATGCTCGAAATACATAATAGACCCCTTGAGAGGCCATTTAAACCTATTAGGCCATTTGAATATGTCATTATACTACAAGGACTGACAAAAAGCATGATCAATAAATTTCATTTTTTGTTTCATGGAATACAACAAAATCCACATTGTACTGCTTTGACATGTTTCTGATTCATCTGTGTTTCTGGTACCCAACCAGACCCCTTGCATTAAAAGTCATGAGCTACTAATCGAGAACTCTAATTTCTATTTCTAGAAAACCCATAGTTGACTATTAAATCCTTCATTATCCACATAAAAAGGACATTGTACTACTTTCCCTATACAACCCATTCGATTAGTGTTGATCTAATTCAAATCTGTTAGAACAGACCTAACGAATAAATTAAATACGACAGTTGATTCATACCTCTAATACGAAAGCATATAGAAACGTAATCTTCCTGCTGGTTATATCACGAACATGAACAAGGAGACCAACATAGTCTCATTTTTATCTACGTACTCAGATCTCCGCCTTCAAAGATGATAAGACAGTAATTCAAGAGAGAAACTGTATATTTCCTTCTAGGTCTCAACACATCAAAATAAGAATTGTGTGTCTTGAATAGGCATATGATACGTCCTATTTATATGGAAAGAATGGAGTCCAACCCTAATTATAGTAGCAAAATTCTACCATAATAAGGACTCTCAATATTAGGTAATTAAAAAATAATTAACCTAATTAATTCAATTAGACTAAAAATATATTTTTTCTAACAGTTCCTACTCGACTACATAAGTTGTATTATAAAATACATTTTCTAAAATCTCTTGACGTTTCATATGAGAAATGACTCGTGCGACCATAAAGTAACTAATAGTGTCATATTAAGTCATCATCTAACTAACATGACACTTTCAAAGTAACGTTACCCCAAATCATCTTTGCATCACTGATAACTACATATCCTTTCAACCTATTGAACATTTTACTACATACTTATGTAACCATCACGGCAAATATGGTGAAATTAGACAGATTGTTCCTTACACGCTAATGACCATTCGTATCAATTCGACTATTTTTCTAGCATGATCCGCTGAAGTAACATATCATAATCCTTGGATGACATACTAAAGTAGCATCATCAAGCCTCAACTTTAAGTCATAGCTCGAAATCAAAGAGTAACATCTGGGTGGACAAACATATGTTCGTGTGATCATACAACGACAATCAGGGGATACTTTTATCATTTTAACAATGGTTATTTTGTAGCATACACAGTATGATGTGTGTTATGACATGTGTGTCACTTACTTATGCCATGTCATTTTAACAATGACTCCCACTTAGGTGGGCATGTAACTTACTTATGCCATATGAATCGTAGCCTTTGATAAATACACTTCAGCTTTAAAGCTTTAATGTAAAAGCCCAGACATTTCATATTTGATTCACTTAGAATCTCATTTCAGACCTACTGAAGCGATTGTCCTTACCGTTTACAAGATGTGATCAAATCTTACGTAATTCTAGACTCATGACATGAGCTCTAAACGCATCTCTAGGAATGGATTTGGTAATTGAATCAGTGATCATTGTGTCAGTACTTGATACTTGTATTCACTTTTTTGACAGCATTTCGAATAAAGTGGTAACATCGCCGAGTGTGCTTTGTCTTTCTATGAAATTTTGGGTCCTTAGCAAGTTGATTTGTTGCAGTATTGTCACGACTCATTTCTACAGGATCATCGAGCCTCGGAATCAAAATGAGGTACTGTATGCACTCAAAATTGATCACTCAAGAACTCGTGTATCATACCCTCTCTTGAACCTCGCCACTCGACCTTTTACCTCTCAAGTATTTTCAATATGGTTTTAGTCAACTTCAACTCAAATCTCTTATCAAGCCAAACAACAATCGTAGAATGATTGGAACTTGATTCAAGTTTGAGAATTATAGAAGGGTACCTGATATGAACCTAATCAACTTGTGATTAGACCCAAGAATTAATGTTGATTCAAATCTTAGGATCTATGATCAAACACTTTTCGAGTCCTTAACTCTTCACCTATATAAAAGGTGAGAACTAAGTCTACGTGTGTTTCGAAAAATAAATGCCACTAAAACTCAAAAAAGCTTTAGATAAGTTGACAAAAAGCGATGTAATCTTGGTTCTTGCTGCACCAAGATATGATTCCTCCTCCAAGGATGAAGGCGTATCAAGAAATTGACTTGGATTCGTCCAAATTGCCTCTCCAATCAGCATCCGTGAATCATTTCAAATGCAGGTCTCCCCTTTGATATCATAGGACTAGATCGACCGTTCTGCGAAGGTAATGAAAGATCATCTTAACTGCTTGCCAATGAGTAGGCTCCTAGCTACTTTAGTAACGGCTCACCAACTCAATCGTAAAGTAGATCTCTGACCGTGTACATAACATGATGTACATCGAATTCCCTATGGCATTTGCATAGGGAACTATGCTCATTTTTTCTTTTCCTTATCTATTGTTAGGCATTGATCGAGGCTTAGTGCCAGACTCTTATCGATTTTTGTGTCAACGGGTTTAGAGTAACAAATTCTGAATCGCTCCAAGGTATTGATTATATATGCTTATTGGGATAAACCTAGCATTTTCCTAGAACAATTTCTACAGATCTCAACACCTAGGACATACCTAGCTTCACCCATATATTTCATCTAAAAGACGAAGGATAGTTATTGCTTAGTGGCGTTGATAATTTCTATGTTGTTTCCAGCCAGTAGTATGTCGTCGACATATAAGAAGAGAAACATGATTCGTTCCTTTGTCTTTAGGACATACACGCAATGATCTTCATCTATCATGGTGAAGCCATACAAAGTAATGGCCTCATAAAATATGAAGTACCACAGTCTGGAAGACTATTTAAGTCTATATAAGGATCTTTTAAGATGACGTACCTTGCCATATTCACCTACTAAGACGAACCCATAGGTTGATCCATGTAGATTTCTTACTCAAGTATTCCATCGAGGAATGCAGTCTCCACATTTATTTGGAATAATTCAAGATCCAAATGGGCAACCAAGACTATAAGTAGGCGAATAGAAACAATTCTCACTACAGGAGAAAATGTCTCTCCATAGTCTATACCCTTGATTTGAGTAAAACCTTTCACCACGAGTCAGGCTCTGAACTTGTCGATTGATCCATACGCACTGCACTTAAACTTGAATACCCACTTGTATACAATCGATTTTAGGCAATGTGGTAGATCAACAAGTTCCCAAACCTTGTTTACTGACATTGAATCTATTTCATCCCTCATGGCACTTAATTGGTAATTGTAACAATTCGGTGGTTTTTGCTATAGAGTATTTTTGGTTTAATATTAATTTCTTTTAGCCAAAATAATTGACATAAATAAATTATTAACGCATAACAATTTGATTTTCTTTTAACACATAGTTTAAAGAAAAGATTTCAAAACTACCAAAAGAATCTGAGGGTCAGATGGGATCCTAAAATGATTCAGCAAGCACCCGTGTAGCTGGTCGGGTCTCATAATCTAAATTGGAGACCAACCTCCTAGACAGTGCTGTCATTCATCGTGAAAAGCCCAGATTTCTGGTGAGGTCACAAAGGTCCCTCTTAAAAATCAACCCTAGACTCTCACGAGCACGATTAATAGGATTTTTTTTTTTAAAATTCAAAATAATTTTGGTGATATGATTCTGATTACCATAATTTACTTATTAACACACAGCTAATAATTATTTGTTCATTAATTTTATTAGTTTGAAACATATTATTTAATAAAATTAATTCCTAATTCACATAAGCATGCTTGGAATTAAAATTTTATTTAGCATATTATTCCTAATCATGCATACTAAGATTTTTTTAAGCCAAATTCATTGATAAATATGAACGGATATATTACAGGAATGATTAAAAAGACTAATAAGAGAAGAAACTCGCAGATACTCTAGCTCAGTCAGAAGCTATGCACTTATTCGGATTAGGAAGACTAGGATCCAAGTCATCGCCTCATATTCACCTATCTTGTATAGCTAAGGGTGATCTGGTGCATACTAAAAATTAAATTGTACTAAGCAAATTAAATTATTTCTTAGTCATGCATATTAAGAATTAAATTGCACTAACCAAATTAAATTAATTTCTAATTATGCATACTAAGAATAATTTATTTAACACATAAAAATTTATATAAACATAAGACACACATATAATCGTAAAGCTAATTTACGGTTTTTTAACATAGTTAAAATATTCAAAATAACTAAAATAATTGACATATAATCATCAATTTAAAATACACACATATTCAGCATAATAATTATTAACACATAATTAATAAATATTCAGAATAAAATCATTCACATGATAATTAACATATATTCTATTTAAATTGATAAAAAAAAATTGAAAGGCCAAATTTTATTGATATGTACAATAATTACAAGGAAAAACAAGAAAATGATCATCGTGATCCAAACACAGTTGCCAACTAGAAGCCTATTTTGACTTAATCTGCAATTCGAATCTTCACTTCAAACTTCCCATCAGGTATAGCTAAGGGTGATCTAGTACACAGCTCACCTAGCGTCATAGTAGATCACAAAGCTGCTCAGCATGTAGATCATCTCCGTCATCCGTTCTTCACCAAATCAGAATCTCATGACTGTCAACTTATCGATTCCCTATGTTAAGAGATATCGGTACACAACTCGATTCTATTTGGTGAGCTATCCCTGTAATGAACTAATAGGTCGTAATCCGACCAGACTCAAATTACAGATCAACCCACTTAAGCTCATAGTTGTACAACTTACTCCAACCGAGAGTAATCCCTTGTGACAGTGATAATGAGATCCACTTCCTGGCAGTTCACTAAGACATTAGCTTCCTTTTCTAGAATCATTTCATTGTCATATCATCATTTAGAAGACTACACCATAGTTCTGGTGGGACAAATATTTAGTTGTTCTGTCATGATGGTGCACCTTTGTGACATCAGTCCTGCACTCCAGTTCAGGGAAGTTGCACTTGTACCTAAAATGGTAGAGAGGCACTCTGGAATGAGCCAAGATGTTAGGCTGTCATGGTACTTGTTGATTCGATAGCTTCGCCACTCATAGTGATTCCTTGTTCGACTCTAAAATATAGAAACGGGGGAGATATTACATCCCAACATTAAAAGGACTCCATCCCATACTTGCATTGGAACTAGTTCAAATGTTCAGCATTTTGGCCTTAGCCAAAAGTAGAAGTTCTTGGTGCCATTGACTGATATTGTGTAAAGAAGAGGCAACTCCTTGGTAGGGGGAGGACTGCAAATCCAAATGGCTCAGCAGCAGGCTCACGAATTTCGACAACTGCTTCTATGTAAACTGGAATGAACCACAAAAACAGCTCTAATATTCCCAGTGCTTAAGGATGACATCTTCGTTTGTTGTCCAAGATCCCATCATAGACAGTTAATAGAAAAGTAGTTCCAGGAAAGATCATTGACTTCCAAGCAAACAAGTCCTAACCTGTACCTCAAAGAAGAGAAAAAAATAGTAAAAGAGAACGTGTGCAGATCTAAATATATAGGTTGAACACCCCTATTTCTTAGTGAATGGTAGTCAAGCACCACGCGATTTACTACTTGTGTTGCTCAATTAGGAAAGCTTAAACATAGCTGAGGCTGCAATAATCAATCATTGAAACTATAAGGAAATAAGTGCTGTCTTTTCGCTTTCACCCACAACCAAACATTTCTTTGAATAGTATGCAAAAGAAGATAATTGTTAGGCAAAATAAATAGAAAGTGGGCATTGTTTCTTACCTTCCATAGGAACTACATTGTAACCAACCAGATGGTGTTCCATGCATGAGTATTTACATCTGGAGGAACCAATGAAGAGTGGTCCTGTAAGCTGAGGGATAGAAATCTAACTGCTGATGCTGTATTTAGCTGCAACCCCAGCTAAGATGCGATGTTCTGCCTTAATTGTATAGCAGTAGGACATCCAGTGAATAGGTGGGCATTAGTTTCATCAAGTGATTTGCAGATAGAACATAGGATCAACTGACTAGCAAGAATCACACCACGCCTCAGGAGAGTTTCTTTGGTAGGCACTGCAGTTTGTATCAATTTCCAGGCAAATATACACACTTTCTTAGGTGCAAAACTGCTCCATATGAGCTTTGATGCTGCTAGGTGAGAAACAGAAAAACTGTGTTGCAAAACCGCAGTGATGATTTTATAAGCTTCTTTAGTTGAATAAGAGCCATTCAGACCAGTCTTGAATACATATGTGTCCTGAGAAAGAACATTCGGTGACACTCCTTGCAGTGCACTCAGTAGGTCCACTAGATCAGTTTGTTCAGTACTAATTTCTCTTCTCCACCTCCAGCACCATACCCATGTGCCATTGCACCAGTGACCAACGTCTGCTACGGTGATGTCCCTGCACCTTTCAATGTTAAAAAGACTAAGATATCTTTCTGCCAAAACCTGGTTGGGAAGCCACCTGTCAGTCCATATCTTGATGCGCTTCTCATCACCCAGTTGCAAAGTTACATTGTCAGTGAACCATGGACAACTTAAACTTTCCTGGATTCCGGTTAACCACTCAAAAACATAAGCTTGTCCTGTAGGTCTGCTAACATGATTGATCAGTAAAGGAGGCTGCAGAACCCTCAGTCCAGCAATGCAAAGATTAGAACCACCATACTTACATCTCAAGACATTCGTGACTGGAGAAGGCTCAGCATTTAGAATCTGTGAACCCCATTTGCCCAGCAAAGCATTATCGAAAGAGGAGAGACACCAAATCCCTAATCCACCATTAGGAATAGAAGTTGACATTTTCTCCCATGAAGTCAGACACATTCTTTTTCCGTCAGAGTTGGTGCCCCAGAAGAAGTTTCTTTGCATTGCAGTTAGCTGGTTGATGATGCCTTTTGAAGCTCTGTAACATGAGAAATAGTGTGTAGGCAACGCAGCTAGAACCATATTAATAAGGGTCATTTTCCCTATTGAAGATAGGAGCTTATGCTTCCAAGAACAGAGTACTTGTCTAGCCTTATCAAGAATTGGCTGCCAATTAGCCAAACTCCTCATCCTAGCACCAATTGGGATCCCCAAATAACTAAATGGAATAGACCCTATCTGACAATTGAGGTAGGCAGCCATGTCCTCTGCAGTGGCAGGAGGAATATTCACACCTATAAGCTTGCTTTTCCCAAAATTTATCCTCAATCCTGATGCCAATTCAAAGTTGAGGAGAATGTCCTTGAAAGCATGGACTGATTTCCAAGATGCCTCTCCAAATATGAGAGTGTCATTAGCGAACTGAAGATGAGACACATAAAAATCCCCTCTGCCTATATTTAGGCCATTGAAAATTTGCAGATTTGTTGCTCTGTTTAACATGGCTGAAAGACCCTCTGCAGCAAGTAGAAATAGAAACGGGGATTAAGGATCACCCTACCTAATACCACAAGACGGATAGAACTCTTTTTTGGGGCTTCCATTCACAAGAGTAGATGTGGAAAAGGACTCCAGTAGCCCCTTGATCCACCATTTTCAGCAATGAGGGAAGTTCATTAGTGTCATGATCTGCAGAATGTATTCCCAATTAATTGTGTCGAATGCCTTCTCAAAGTCAACTTTAAATATAAGAGCTTTCTTCTTAGTCTTCTTAAGATGATCCACTATCTCATTAGCCACTGTCACACTATCAATAAGTTTCCTTCCGGGAATGAAGGCAGTCTAATAGTTGATGATAAGCCTGGATATCACGGATCTTAACCTGAACTTTTGAGATTATCTTTGGCATGCAGCCAATCAGGGAAATGGGTCTGAAGTCCTTGACATGAAGAGGGTTGGCTGATTTAGCTAACAAAGCAATGTGAGATGCATTGCTACCTTTAACTAATCTGCCACTCCTATAAAATTCCAACATCAATTGCATAATATCCGATTTTAGAGTGTGTAGGAATTGTTTGATGAAGTTAAAGTTCAGGCCATCAGGATCTGGACTCTTTTGACTCCCACAATCAGCTATGGCAACCATAATTTCATTTTCAGTGAAGGAAAGCTGAAGAAAATCTTTCTGAAACGGCTCTAGGGGCCTTAACTGAAGACTGAAGCGTGGTCTGTCAGCAAGATTTTCTGTGAATCTATCTTGGAAGTGCTGAAAGAAACATTCTTTAACAAGAACAGGTTCATCCATCCAGGTATTTCTATCCCAAATCCCATTGATCTTGTTCGCAGACCTACTTGACTATAGTCTGTTGTGGAAAAAAGCATTATTTTCATTACCCAACTTGATCCATTGTTATCTTGATTTCTGATAGAGACAGTTATTCAAATTATTTGTGGTGATGTCTAATCTTGTATGAAGATCTGCCAGCTGCACCGGATCAAAACTGGAGGGGTTTCCAGACTCAGCAGGCAACTCAGTAGCTTTGATATTCTGAAGGACAAAAGTCTGTCATTAGCAAGAGTATTGGGAGTGGACAACTTCCATCTTTTAATCTCCTCTCTTAACACCTTAATATTTTTCATAATTCTGTAGCTCTAGAAGCCATCTATATACACATATATTGCTCCAGCTATTATGAACCATGACCTTATAACTATTATCGTGCATCCAGAAATCAAGGACTTTTAATGGAATAGGACCCCAGTTCCATATCTTGGAAGATAAACTTACTGGACAATGGTCTGATCCAGACTTGTCCAGAGCAATCTGCTGCCATGACTCATCATTTTCCAACCACTTATTGTTTACCAAAAATCTATCAAGGCGGCTCATTGCTTGGAAAGATTTCAATGACCATGTAAACTTTCTCCGCTCTAATCTTAGGTCTTGTAATTCCAAACCAGTAATAAAAAGATTAAATAGAGAAACTTCTTGAGCGAAATTATGCGCAACAACACCTTTCCTCTCATCCATTGCCAAGACAACATTGAAATCCCCAAGTAAACAACACTTATCATCCTTCAAGGGCATCAGACAATCTGTTAGTGATTGCCACTGTGTCTGTTTCTTAGAGAGTTCACCAGGGTCATACACATTTAAATTGATAATTATTAATTATCAACTGAATTAAAAATTTATTAACATACTTAATAAACAATCATGATTTAACATTCTTACATGTTAAATATTCTTATGAATTCTTAGAAAGAAACAAAATCTTATTAGATTTAAGTAACTAATAAACTTCATTTTTAAAGAATTCTTATCGAATAAGAAACAAATTCTTATAAAATTCTAATGAATTCCTCATGGAAAGAATAACGAATTCTAATTAATATTAACAAACAAAATCATTAATATTAACAAATTGTTTATTATTCTTACAAATCCTCACATGATTCAAGTCTTACAATCACTAAACAAAATCATATGAATCATTATTAACATATATGATTAAGCAGAGAAACAAATTCATATAGGAACATGTTAATTAATAAACTCTATAGGCTAGAAGAATTCATAACAAAATAGATCTCTAATTCATAAGAAACATAATTCTGTTGAACTCATTGCAAAATAGAAACGAATTCAGAATCATTACGTGACAAAAACGAATTCTAATAGAATCGATCATTACAAAATAATCATATTTATCGTAAGATTAATAAATAAATATTAGAGCATAATCAAGAACGAATATAATCAGATACTGAAATATGGGTTTGATACCACAATTGATCTAATTCAGATCTGTTAGAACGGATCTAACGAATAAATTAAATATGACAATGGATTCGTACCTCTAATGCGAAAGCGTATAAAACCATAATCTTCTTGCTGATTATATCTTGAACATGAATCAGGAGAAGGAGACTACCAGAGTCTCGTTGTAATCTACGTACTCAGATCTCCGCCTTCACATATGATAAGGCAACAATTCAAAAGCAAAACTGTATATTTCATTCTGGGTCTTAACACATGAGAATAAGAATTGTGTATCTTGAATTTGCATATGATACGTCATATTTATAGGGAAAGATTGGAGTCCAATCCTAATTATACTAGGAGAATCATACCATAATAATGACTCTCAATATTAGGTAATTAATAAATAAATACTCTAATTAATTCAATAAGACTAAAAACATATTTTGTCGGAAAGATTCTGAAATTGCAAACATATGTATATCATTTTTTTTTTTTATTAATTTCCTTCCCTAATATTCCAAAAACCTATTTTATTCCACATATTAAAAAACTATTCTCTGAAAAGTCTTGGTTATATTAAATAAGGAACGTACCTGGCCTTGCAATTTTGACGTTTTAGTTGTAGTCTGCTCCTACCTTAACCCCTCTTTTGTCTCTGTTGCTGGCTATCCCTCGACTCATGGCTTCGCTGCCCACGGTTTGCATAAACAATCCTCCTCTTTTGGGTCCGAGTGAGCCTTCACTTTTAGGCATACCACTAATCCATCAATGTCGACCGCGCCTAGTTTATTATTCTAGAATTCTGTGACCTTTTGGGGGATATGAAATTTGCCTCCACTTGTGCAAGGCTGTGATGTTAAGATTGATCATGGGCCGAACTTTCATCAAAATTGCTTATCCTCCCTCTATTTATCATATTTGAGCCTCTTGCTCCAGTACCAAGTCCTTGTTGGGCTCTGAATCCGTCGACCCAACTATGGCATCTAGTGACTGCTCCAACTCACTTTTTGAACGGGCCTCGTTTTCTTGCGCCCTTATCCCCTTATCAAAACTCATTGGTGCTATTTCTTGGAGCCCAACTCCTGTATCCAAGAACGGATTTAGACCAAAATTACAGGGCTAAGGAAGTTAAAAAAATATAAGACTTTTTCAATGGAGGGGCTTGGGTCCCAGGGAATGGCCCAGGGACAGGAGGGGCCAAGACCCCTTTGCCCCTCCCTGTATCCGCCAGTGCCTACATCCCCTGTCTCTGTCTCCTCATTTTCTCCGCAGCTTATCCGTCCTTATTCTCCTTCCGCTTCGCTGAACTGCTACTTCTTCGTCGGGCCAATTCCCCCTTTTCCATGCCTTCTCTAACCTAACTCTTATATTTCTCTCATATTAATTGTGTCTTGATTCTCAATGCCATCCTCCTGACTCAGTTGGATTTGTCATTCTTCATCGCTGCTATCGTCTGTTTGTCCTCATTTTGCTCCAGAATTTGCCCATCACTTGGTCCGATGCATTAATTGGTTTAGTTGCCAGTCTGCTGCTATTCTTCCTTTCTAGAATTGCAACTACCTTGCGGATTAGGGACAACTCCTCCTCCTCTGATCCAGTATTTCTAGTTTCTTATCGTTGCTCAATTTGCCCCTTCGAGTCTAAGTTCTTGGTTGTTGTTT
>JAOWBN010158267.1:0-18497 GCA_028565015.1 Pinguicula moranensis
GCCACCAATCAATTTTTAGAGGACTCCAAGATATTAGATTCTCCATAGTTGTCTGATTGATGTCTTGAGTCACTCCAGAGGGCTGAGCTACTAACATCCTGTTCACATCACACATCTCCTGCATTTGGCCCATAGGTTCCTGTTCATTATCAGATGCGTCAAATTCTGATCCATTACTAACTGTATCCTCTAATGATGTAGAAGATGCTGGAAGATCAAACCAAGTTGACGAAGTATCATGAGTGCCTCTAAACTCATAGATGTGCATAGAGTAATGTTGATAATCTATACTGACCTTAATCATGTGCGGAATAAGTATATCAGTGTTGACTTCAATGTGGATCAGGGCCGCATCTAATGATGAACAATCCAGTGTTGATTCATCTATTTGTATAACAGTCCCAATGTCTCTTGCAATCTCCCTAATAACCGATTCTTCCCATGATGGTACAGGAATACCATATACCTTTATCCAAAGCTGACGCTTTGTATAGATATTATGTTTATCCTGCTTCCAAGGGATCAACGGTGTCTCCAACCATTGAGATAACCATTGCTGCTCAGTTGCAGACAACATATCCATATCACCCTTATTTGGTGCCCATATTAGTATTTTGCCCAATCCAAGTGAACTTACCATAAGATTAGTATATCCAGCTCTCTTCACTGCAACCTGGAACTCATTTAGACCATTTATGTTTCTTAGTGTCCCCATCATTGCATTTGGCAGCCAGTTCATATTTCTTCGTGAGGTTTTGATCTTACGGATATATTGAGTAGGAACTGGAGGATTTTGCCGAGGTGCAACATTTTTTGGAGGCACAACCTTTGCTGGCTGTGTAACTTCAGCTCTCTTTGGAGTTAGTATATTTGGGAACTGCTTGATATCCACTTAATAAGTAGATGTCTGGCCTTGCTGAGGTATACCAAACTTGAGAGGAATTTGTTGCAGCTTAGAAGTTGATTTTACAAATGTTGATGTGGTATGTTGCGGATACTTAGCCAGATTCGCCCTGAGCTTATAATTCCCAAACGATGGCTGATTTAACTGTGAGATAACCAATCGTGTATCAGTTATATTTTGGAACTCCACAAATCCAAAAGGCCGCCCATCTTTACCATTTTTGTTTGCTATCCTCAGAGCTTTAACTTGTCCTATCATCCGCATACCTTTCTCAATCTGTTCATATGGACACTGTTTAGGAAAGTTAGTATGAAGAAGGTAGCAGTTATTTTACCTCTACCAGCATCCATTCAGACTTGCTCGGCCCCAGCATATTGTTTCCGCAACATCTGCGCATAGGAGATCTTTTGAGGGAAATAACTCCTTGGAAGGTAGAATGAAGGAGAATGTGTACGATTATACGCTCGACGCATAAATCGCCTCTGATAAGGAGGAATTTGCCACTGTGAGTCCATATTATTCACTTCTCTCTATATTCTTGAAGCTAACAGAGTACCCTTTACAGAAGATAGGATGTATATGGGAGCTAGCCTCCCCAGGCACCAAAGGTGTCCCTGGGGAGAGAAAAGAGTTCTAACATTGACGACCAGTGAATAGATGGCGGTTAAGAAGCACATATTATGCTAGACGAAGAAGAAGACCGCAGCACGTACTGTTCATCGTTTCACTATTGTCGGAGAGAACGAAGAGAGTGACCTCGTTTTCGATAACTCATATAGTTATTTTCATGGAAGGATGAAATATATAATCAGAAAAGGTAACTGGTTATAGTAATAACTACCTCCAGGACTCTGTGATGAGTTCAATCTTATTTCCTCATGGTTTACTTTTTCTTGAATTAACATAATCCACATTACTTGCTACTAAGTCATATCTTATTGTTTGAACATTCCCACCCATGACACAAATATTTGGACAGATAACAGCTCCATTTTATTCATCCCTTCCATCACAACAATCTACATATAGGTATTAGAAGCAATTAAGACTCAAAGAATACAAGTTGCTATATAAAGTGATCCCATGTATGCATGACAAGTATGCACTACTAGATACATTTTCATTCAGTTATACATGCTTTCATCTCGCTTACTAAACAAGTAAATAATACGAAACAAAAAGTGTCATTCAGACTTGTAGCGGAAGAAAACCATAAATAGTCACATTCTCACCACAAATATTATCATTAAAATGTACAGTTTCAAGGAAAACTGAATACATCAATATAAGAAAAGGAAAAAACTCTTCAATTTATTTTCCCTCCACCTCGTTCCGGCTGGGGACCGGCTGAGCTAATCAACAATTTAACATAGGCGGAGTTAAAAAAAACTTATAATTTATATACGTTTAGGCCTAAACTTTGTATTCCTCTACATTTATTTGCTTTATAATGCATAAAAGTTGTTTATACCTTTAACAACTCAAGATCCTACAACCACTAAAACACTTATAATAATATAACAATAACCATCTAAAACACTTATAATAACACAACAATAACTATTGAAAACACTTATAATAACATAACAATAACAATAACACTGGAACATTGTTTCGTAAAGTGACAAACACCATAAATCGTAAGCATTCATTGTTCCTAGGTCATCACAGCAGCGAGTTCAAACGAAAACACACAAACAAAACAAACAATGTCAAATAAACAGTTAAAAACAAACTAGGTGAAGTAATCACTAGTGATGCAAGATGCGGAACTAGTGGCTAGGAAGAGACGGCAATGAACGATCTGGTCGGGTTCATCTCCGTCAATGATGATTGGGTCATCTTCAACGTCATCATTTTTGGCGTCAATGATGATGGTGACCGGGGGGAAGAGAAGGGGAGGCTCGCTGGATAATGCTTTCCTCGTATGCACGTGCGTACATACGAAGAGAGACCTGGTGGGCGGCCGGCCAGCAAATGGATTATCCATTCCGTTTTGGGGCAAGAGACATTCTCGATCTATTGAGGGTTCGGGTGGATGATTTCTTGTCTCTAGGGATTTAGAGATATATCAGGTAAATTCATACCATAGTTGGGAGGGTATTTTGGGTAAATCAAACTTATTTAAGCGTTGGTTGATGGCAGACGGTCGATTGTTCGCCGTTATAAAAATGAGAGATGACTCTAACTGACAAACCCCGACTATAGTACCAAACAGCGGGGTCCACATTATGAACGAATCTAATCCCACAGTGGTCTAGGTAGCTGGAAAAAAGATATCCAGCTACCAAACGCAGCCTAAGGGGAGAACGTTTTTGGACTTATTCTTAATATCTGAATTGATGTAAAATTAAAGTATTATTTCTTTATATTTACCTTCATTTATGTTGGACATGTCTTATAAATCAACAAATAATGACTTTTAATATAGACAATAATTATCTCTCACAATTGTACGAGTTTTTTTCTCCAAAATGAAAACCAGTCAGGCTAAAGTTTTTCCTAAGATTCGACGATTGTGTGGTATTGAAGGTATATTTATCCTGATTATATTCTTTGGACATGGTATCTACCATTTAACTTTTTGATCATAAGTAAGTAATATTGGATTTAAGGCCAACTCAAATTTTTACTTGCAGATTCATACATTTGATCAATCTAACCAAGTGTAAGCCCATCAAGAAATTTTGTTTTCAAAATAAAATAAATAATAAGTTTTAAACCAATTTAACAATTTATACATCAAAATATTTTCTCCTTACCTTGGCATGAAAGAAGGGTGTATGACTGTCTCACATGTCTCAACACCATTTCACCGATGCGCAGTCTTTATGTACATTTTTTTATTATAGTAAAACATACACATCTTTTTTATCAAACCTGAAAGCTCCGCTACTTGACTTATTAAAACTCAATTTATTGCACAATTCTTTCTCCAAAGACGAAATAAATAAAACCAGGATATCATGAAAGCTTATACAAAAAAGAATATATTTATTTTGAAGGAACGCCGTGCATCCCGGTGGGCGGTAGATCTTCCCATTGAAGTGTTGCGATACAATTCGCAGGGTTTTGATTTGAACTCTTAATTTATTTTTTTCGTACTTTGCCTTCAGTATTGTAGGACTACGGGCTTATGGCCTATCGGAACTCTTCAGTGCATAAAATTCCATCTGAATCTTTAATTTTTGTCCCATTGAAAAGGCTGTTTATAAGCGTAGAGGAAAGCCGAGACCCCTCCTATTCCCTTTTAAGTGGGACAAAAGTTTGATCACTCCACTCTTTCCATTAATGAAGTATGGGAAAACCATGAAACTTCACCAAGCAAGTAAGTAAATGGAGTATGTGGGTGAACCGAATTACTAAAGTGCACGACAAGTTGAAGAAAAATATGGAGAGGGACAATTTTTTTTTTTTTTTTTTTTAATGTGAACCTAAGAAAAAGATAAGGAAGAAGCTAAAATGTTGAGCAAACTCTTGTGGAAGAATTTATGAATGGACTCCTATAACATATCTTAAGTGTTGTTGACCGAGATACTGACATTTCCGACTGTTGGATTAATAATTAATTAATTAATTTAATTAATTAAATTTAAAGCCCACATAACCACAAGCCCGTCTAATTATCGAGTTAAGGCTATGCGCCTACAGAGATTAAGACGACGACTCGCTCACAAATCTCATGCGTTGAGAACCAAAAAATATAAGTTTTCTTTTGGTGTGTTCCCAATCACCCTCGGGGAGGAGATTTGGTTCGTGGATTCTAAAGAGACTTTTATAGCCTCTTCAAAGTGATTATTTCAGTCCTGGAGATTACGGTTCAGACGCTTCCGCATCAATCAGGTATTGAATATTCGTATTCATTAGATTCGTTCTTTTGAATTAGATCCGTTCTATAATCTACATGGACCAAAATCCAACCGCTAGTCTTAGACTCTGTGGTCCCTGCAAGAAATCCTGCAACTCAGACCCCTACAGCACCTATTCTTGTAGCCCCTCCACCTTATCCAGCAGCCAAGAATATTCAGGCCTCCAGTGCAGCTTACCCTACGGATTGCACAACTCAAGAACACGATATGCCAATCTAGAAGACTCCTGCAAATTCTGCAATAGAACATAGATAGATTAGATAGATTAGCTTGATACGTGGATACGTTTCCTATAAAACATGTGTAACAATGAAAATTACAGCAAGGTGAAAAAATGGAGTTAAACATGATTTCTCAACCTCCATAGTTCTCAAACTAACTGCACACGAACACAACCCAAACATACTCAAATTCAATGCAAAATCAAGCCTAAACTAGAGATTTTTATGGTACCAGAGCCTCCATTAAAGACTTAACAGCTTCATTCCTCGATCCACTGCCCCTAGTCTTCGACATCATTGCTTGGGTGAAATTTTTTCAGGCCCTTTACCATCGACTGGTTCCAGGAGCAGCTTCTTTGGCATTGGCATTTGTTACTGGCATTGCCCCTTCATCTCCAACGACTGTCGCTCATCTGGCGACAATTCCAGACTCTAATTTGGTCCCCTATCCTGCTGGATGCTTTGGTTCTGACCTCACCCCAATTGCTGCGCCAACTATTCCGCCGTAGTACACCACATCCTCGCTTGTGCAATATCACACCCCACTACCTGGCCCGCTAGCAACCATCCTGTATTCTCACTACCGACACCGTCTACTCCCGGCCACTACCCTCACAGTTATAATTCCTTGCATGACCGCAGTCGTGCTCGTGGCTCTGTAGAACTGTGTTGCCAAATATGTCGAGCCTTTGGCAATTGCCCGGACGCATGTTGGTTCCGTAACTCTTTCATGATGTTTGTCGGCACCACTGCTCAGGCAAACATTTTTTTCGTTGCACTGCTGCCCGGAATTTCTCTTATTGTCTAATGTATATATCCAAGATCCTAGACGTGTTTGGATTCTTGCATTATCGAAAACAAATATGAATGGTGCAGATGTCCAAACTCCCATACACATTTGGATTCTTGCACAGTCCTAAATGTCCTATCCTAGTTGGACTTTGCCGTCTCGGGGAGTCCTACCCTAAAGGGACTATGTCTCCACAAGGATTCCTACTCCAATTTGACTCTGCCATCCCGCGGAGTCCTACCCAAGTTGGACTCTACCATACCAAGGATTCCTACTCAAGTCAAACTCTTTTGTCCAAATGAGTCTTATCCAAGAAAAAGAAGCCTGGTTCAGTTTAAATTATTCTTTCCTTTTTAATTATTGTTTTCGAATTATGTCATGTTAGGATTCTTAGTATTTTAGTTTGATTTAAATTATGTTTCTTAGGTTATTCTTTGCCTATATAAAGGCGGCCAATTTCGGTTTTTGTTACACCCATTATTATTGATTTTTGTCATGAATCTTAGAGGAAACCCTTTGTTCTTCAATTCTTGTTCTGAAGAGAATTAGATTGCATGCACCTTAAGGTTTATGTAAATGTTTATCCTTCGATTTTGTGTTGATCATTGGGTAGATCTACTGTTAGGCGTTCAATTAAGCCTCTATTTTTATTTGTTTTTAGCATAACCGTTAGCTAGGTGTTGATGAAGCATATTTGGTTGGGTTTTTAAGGCATAGCACAATTCTCCATCTCGTTCTTTCAATCAATTCTGATTTTTAGCAACTTTTTGTTGGGTTGCACACCATATCTTTGTTATTTATATGGAAGTTTGGTTGTTTGAGCAAGAATTTAATTCCCAAATCCACGTTATCTGCTGATATACATAGAATTCGTATCAAATTTGTATTAGAGCCAGGTCGGAATTGTTTTTTGCATTTTTATTTCATTTTTCTTTTTTTTTATTCTGATTTGTGATTCCTAATTGTTGTCATCTGCCAGGTTCCACTTGACCAAAAAACATTAACGAAAAAAAAGGAATATTATTGTTAGTCGATAACCGGTGTTTCGTATTAAACTGTAGTGGCCTAGAGTTTTTCTCCCTTCCTAGAATTGGTACATTGATAGATCTTTGCATTCTAGTTCTCACTGCACTTGAATTTGGATTTGAAGAACAGAGATAGTGATAACAGTGAGTGAATCTATCCCCTCACTTATATTGTAAGCCTTTTTTAGCATTATTGGGGTTGAGTGAATTTTGGTGGTACGTTTGGGACATGAATTCTTACTAAATCCTGTTTCTGTTGTATTTTTTATTTATGTTCCAATCCAAGTAAATGGCGAAAAGCAATGCCAACGAAGGAATTTTGTCCTCGACATCTATGTAGGATCTCCAAACAACTTTAGCTGATATGGGAGGAAAGGTGGGTCAAATTGATGCCATGGATGAACAACTAACTAAATTGAACCGTACGATAGCTTAGATTAATTCTTTGAGAAATATCAAGTCAACTATTCCTAAGTTTCAAAGCAAACATGACCCCCAAGGCATTCTTAGAATGGAAGGATCAAATGGAGCACATCTTTACGCTTCATCAATTTCCCGAACACACTAATGTAAGATTGACTATTTCAGAATTCGAGGGATATGCTTACACATGGTGGAAAGTTTTGAAACATAGGAAGGATGAAGACCCTGCAATCAACACTTGGCTATAACTCATTTGGGCCATGAAGGAGACGTATGTACCAGAGTCGTACAAACATGAGATGAGGGATAAATTGCAAGACCTTCAACAACGGAACCGATCAGTGGTAGACTATTATCACAAAATACTATATTTAAGGTTGAAAGCCGAGTTGAAGGAAAGTGAGCAAGCAACCAAGGGTAGATTTATCTATAGGACCTGTTTTGCGCAGCCTTCTTAAAATTATAATTGGCTTATAAGCATCTTTTTTCAAAAAAATGAGTGTTTTGCGCAGCCAACCTTCTACTACTTGTTCTTATTTTAAGAAGGTAAACCTTCTAAAAAATAAGCACCTCCTGACATGCTTTTTTTCCTTCAAAAAAAAAGTACCTCAATTCCGGCATGGCGGCAGGGCTCCGGCATGAGGGGGCACGGGGGGAGGGGGGCTCCGGCAACCGGCGGCAGGGGCTCCGGCACGGCGTGTCCGAAAAATTCCGGACCCTCCGAGACACCTCTATTCTAAAAATAATTATTGTTTAAGTAATTACGCCAAACACCACCCCTTCTAAAAATAAGAAGAAGTAGTAGAAGAAGGCTTGCGCAAAATAGGGCCATAGTCTCAAACTTAATATTCAGCATGAAGTCGAGAGATATGCGCAACATTGTCAAGGAATTGAAAGGTTGGTTGCCTATGCTCAAATAGTTGAGCAATAGTTCAAGGAATCTGCTACAAGTAGATCACGATCATCATCTAATCCAACAAAGGAAGGAGGAGATAATCGGTGGAGCAATGCTCCCAAGAAAGATTTTTCAGAATCTAATCAGAGGAAGAATTTTCAGAATTCCCCCGAGGACCGAACCACGGGTAAGTCTTCCAATCCGCCTACTTGTGGGAGTTCTAATTCGAAGTTTTGATGTTTTAAGATGACCGAAGGAAGAGTTGTGTATAGTGGGATGAAGAAAAGGAAAGAGAACTGAATACTTATGCCCTAACTTCATTCGAAGGGCCGAATGAGGTAAATCAGATTGTGAACACCGAATTGGCCTACTCAAGTGTAGAAGAAATTGTTTCACATGAGATTTCATTTCTTATTGAGAAAGCAGAAGAAGATTTGATTCATACAGCCCATATCATTGTAGCTCCTATAACTGAATCTTTACGTGAAGAAAATAAAAGGTCCATGTTCTCTTTATCAAGTGGAGCCACCCAAATCCGTTCATCTTGTTTGGTTTGAACCAGTACCCACGACGGACTTGAATGTAGTGCCATCATGATGGGATTGGACTGGAACCTTTCAAGGGTAGTCGATTTTTATTAGAGACCATGAATAAGTTGAAGAAGGATCGCATTTTTTACTAGAAGTCCTAGAAGAGCATGTTCCCATGGACGAACTTGTCCCACATGGGGTTATCTTCACCATTTGTGACATTGTAAGACATGCCATAGCTCTCTCTCGTGGGCTGAGGCAATTGGTTTACTTTAGGTTATCTTGAATTTGCAACTAACAAATTTTGGACGGACAATGCTCAAGGAGGGAATGCAACTCTTTAACTAGATATGAGCATTATGCAGCTTTCGAATTTCAAAGGATCTGATCTTAGTGAGATACTGGATGCACATGGTCACCAAGTGTTGAACATATTTTACGCGAAGTTCCAGGAAAGTATGTGACTGAATCGAGGAAACTTTGTGGATGATGATGGACATTGGGATTCAGGCATAACTTTGGGGATGAATTTTCTTCATTTTGGGAGAGTGTTGCAAATTAATATGGCATATGGACTTGAGAATTTGGATTGGAGGACGAATCCTTCATAGGAGGGGGAAATGATGTAGATATCCAAGATCCTAAACGCATTTGGATTCTTATATGGTCGAAAACAAAGATGAGTGGCGTAGATGTCCAAGCTCCAAGATGCATTTGGATTCTTACATAGTCCCAAAGAGTCCTACCCTAGTTGAACTTTGTCAACCCAGGGAGTCTTACCCTAATTGAACTTTGTCACCTCGAGAATTCCTACTACAGTTTGACTCTACCGTACTGAGGAGTCCTACCCCAGTTGAATTTTGTCATCTCAATAAGTCCTACCCCAGTTGGACTCTGTTGTCCCGAGGAGTCCTACTTAAGTGAAACTCTTCCGTTCAAATGAGTCTTATCCAAAAAAAGAGTCTTATCCAAGAAAAAGAAGTCTACTCCAATTTAATTTCTTTTTTTCCATTTTTAATTATTAATTTTGAATTATGTCAAGTTAGAATTTTTAGTATTGTAGTGTTATTCAAATTAGGTTTCTTGGGTTATTTCTTTCCCTATATAAAGGCCAATTTTTTTTTTTAAAGGACAGCCATTATTATTGATTTTCATTATGAATCTTAGAGGAAACTCTTTGTTCTTCAATTCCTGATTTGAAGAGAATTAGATTACATGCACCTTAGGGTTTATGTAAAAGTTGATCCTTTGATTTCGTGTTAATCATTGGGTAGATCTACCGTTAGGCGTTCGATTAAGCCTCTATTTTCTTTCATTGTTAGCATAATTATTAGTTAGGGATTGATGACGTATGTTTGGTTGAGTTCTTAACGCATAACACAATTCTCTCTCTCGTTCTTTCCATAAATTTAGATTTCGTGTAACTTTGTGTTGGGTTGCACACCGTATCTTTATTATTTATTTTGAATTCTGGTTGTTTGTACAAGAATTTAATTCCAAAAGTCACGTTATCTGCTGATATACGTAGAATTCGTATCACCGTCGGCCATAGTTTTGTTGCATTTCTCTACCCCAATTCGTTTTCCCAATTTTGGAATTCTCAACCAGCGGGTACTTGTATGACTGGGCCTATTGGATTGGGTAATTATATGACTGGGCCAATTCAATCGATGGCCCACCCAAATAATCTTTCACCTGGATATTCTGATGGGCCCTCCTATTACACCAGCAGTCCACCTCTTGGCGGACCAATTTATAACAACAACCCATTTTATGTCCCTATGGTCGTCTGCTAGCGGACAAACCAACCTCTCAGCCTAGCCCCATTCTAGTGGCTAATTCTCTGGGCCTCCTGCCCTGGCCCCTAGTGGCGGGTATCATCTTGGGCTAGCTCATGCCCAGGCCCACTCTGTGATCTTATTGTCCCTCGGTGCGCCAGCTACATAGGACTGCTCATTTAGACCACCTGTTGTATCAAATTATCAATTTGGAACTATCCCGACCAGAATTTCTGGGCCCCCACCCCAACCCTAACCCTCTCCTTGGTTTATTGGGCCGACCTCCATTTGGCCTCCCTCTATCACCAACTTCACTATATTGCCCCTTTAGCTTCTTTCCCGCCGTAAAGCACCATAGTTTCTGATGGATATATGGACACTAGTGCATTATCTGAGGTATATGGAGAATAAATTCAACTACCAATTCCATTCTATTATTCTAAGACCTTATCCGTGGGAGTGTCATGTAGTTGGGATCGTAGTGGGTGATGTTGCCTTCTAATTGGAAATCACTATAGTGATTGCGATTGGATTTGGGACCTTGTCGACCTATGGTGCCAAACATGGCCGTTATCCAAAACCCAAGATCAAACAATACCGGGTAATCAAATCATAATTGAATCAGATTTCAAAAATACAAAATTTTAATTGAATCATATTGAATTAAATAGAAATCAATAAAAACAAATTTGGTTACTGCCCTAGGAAACATCGAAGACCAAGCAAAAGAGCAACCGTTGAGCTCAACTAGTTCATTTAAAGTTGCGCCTTTACTCAACCTTATTATCCTTCCAGTAATGAGGCACAAGTCTAACCACATTTAGCATCAAATGGCAGTACCTATTGACACGAATTAAACAAGAATAAATACACGGAGAAACCCTAAAACAAAAAAAACCACATATAATAATTAGAAACCCTAAACATATATTCCCTAAATCTGGAACCCTAATTATTTTACAAAAAAAAAAAACAATTTACACAAAATTGAAGAACTTACCGAAGAAACTTAAGTTTTTGGCCTTTTGTTGATCGGAAGGTGGATTCTTGGTGAGAAATCTAGAAGAAGGCGGTGACAGAGAAATCCCCTAAAGAACCGAAGAGAAAATTGCGAATTTATAAAAGGGAATAGCAAAAATTTGGAAGTAAGTGTCCTTGATTTCACGTTTATCTCAACCATTGATTTAGTGTGAATCCGACGATTAATAATCAAGGGTAGTTTGTTAAAAAAAATTATATAAATATATTATTGGGGCAAGTATGTTAATTTTTGAAAGCACAAGGTGTAATTCACTAATTTACAAAGCACAGTTTGTTGGGTGCTTTTAAGCAAAATCATAGAGGGTTAGGGGCTATTGACACTCAAAGATCTATCAAGTTTCATAGCCACAAAAATCAAATATATCCAATAATCATTCTAAGTGATGGAATTAAGAAAATTAGGGGCGTAAAACAGTACGCATAGTTTCCTTGATTCACACCGTACAACTCCCAGAGGGATGGGAATACGTAGTTTGTGATGGTTGTGTGCGGGCGTGTGCCCAGAAATAGCGATTCGCTAGTATTCCCCAACTTTAATCTCCGAGTATTGCTTATCCTTTACATTGGCCCAATATGCATATTTATAGAGGTTACATAGGAAAATGACATTTTCCTGGACATGCGACAGGTAACCGTATAGCCCACTTATAGGCGGTGACCATTGCGTGTTATTATTTTTGTCGGGTGGTCGTCGTTATTCATTATCTCCTTGATTGTTGACTCGGGGCGGATAGGCCTTGTTGGTGGATGACAATAGGCTTTTGTCAGGTCATTTCAAAGGGTCCTCGAATGGTTTTGTGTGCACTTCGAGGTGACCCTCCTCAACCACTAATAAAGCAGGCCTGAGGTGGGTTGCCGAGGTCAATTAGACTTCTCTTTGAAGCGACTTTGAGACTCGTTTGATCTTCTCGTAAGTGGGCCTTATCTGACAGTCCCTTTACAAGCCTTTTCAGCCCTACATCTTGAATCCCCCATGTTTAAGGGTTCTGTATTTATAGACTTTAAACTTTATTAATGTTCTCACCTTGTTCATTTCCCTGTGTCACCGTTTCAACTTATTCCTGTGGCCATTCATCTTCTGTGCTTTCCTCACTGCGGTGCATTCCTTGGTTTTTGACAGGTAGTGATTCATTTGGGTAACCCGACTGTTTCTTGCTAGGATCAGGTATACCTATTTGGTTTCGACCCCGTCCTTTCTCTTCCTCTTCATTTGTCATTTTAGGTTCCAGTAGTTGAAAAAAAATAGAGAGTCATGTTAGGCCTAGCAAGCGCAAATCCACTAGCATGATTTTTGATTGCTGGTTGCGAATGCAAAATTGGCTTTCCCCAATAGTCAATCGGGATGTCCCATGGGCAGGTTATTTTCCTTTGAGAAACGTTGGCTTGAGTTTTCTACCTCCACTTCTGGAATTTCTTCTCTTTCGATAAGGAGTATGGAAGGTTTCCCCTTTGTGTTTCATGTTCCACGATTGACAAATGATCAATTTTGGTTGTCAGCTTAGGTTTTGTAACAAGAAGAGCTCTCAATATGTATGGTAAACGTTCCTACAAACGGCACCAATTATGAAACCAAGAAAACATGTGAGGGGTGCGTTTATGTTATCTCCTCAATTTGCATCATATAATTCTTAGAGAGAAGAGAGACATAGAAATAAGTAAAGTGCATACTCGACTTTGTTCCCCAAGAATTACTTATCTTTATTGTTGGCCGAATGACCTGTTTATAGGGGATATACAGGGTACACTAGTATTTTCCCATTGGAATGATAGTTAACCATACAACCCACTTGTGGGTGGTGGCAGTTATTCGTTATCTCTTTTATCTATGGCTCGAGCTAGATAAGCTTGTCAGGTGGCGTTCGTCAGTTCCTTGTCGGTGGGATACATGTGCCCACCTCGAGCCTTGTCGGTGGGATGTACATGCCCATCTAGAACAAACGCGTGGTCCTTACAAGTTCATTCCTATCAGGTCTTTGTATCGTGGTACGAGGCAGAACCTTCAATCTGAGATGCTTCTTTTGAGGTGGCCTTCGGACTTAGTTGATTTCTTATGTTTACCAACTTTTTCCATTCCACATCAGGTGGTTATCATATTGCTTCTTTATATAGTGTTCAATATTGTTTTACTATTGTTGATCGTTTTTCCAGAACACCTTGGATTTATTTGATGCATTTTAAGTTGGAAATTCCTTCCTACTTTCTTAATTTTTTTTATAGCTCATTAAAAATCAATTCAACACCACTATCAAGTGCCTTCACACTAATAATGGTCAGGAATTTATCTCTTAAATGTTTCAAAATTTTCTCCGTACTAATGGAATTTTACAAAATGGACTTTTGCTAAAATCCCTCAACAAAATGATGTTGCTGAGCCAAACATCGACAACTCCTCAATGTTACTCGCAGCCTCTATTTTCATTCATCTATTCCCCATCCCTTTTGAGTCGATTGCATCCTTACCACCACTTATTTGATCAACTATATCCCAAGTTTTTCTCTTCACTTTAAATCTCCTTTCGAACTTCTCTTCTACAAAGCTCCCTCATATTCTCACATTCGAGTCTTTGGTTGTCTTTGCTGCGTGCAAATGCTTCATGCTCATCAAGACAAGTTTGCCCTGGTTCTTCCTCTTGTGTTTTCATTTGCCATGCCACTTCCCACAAAGCTTAAAAGTTATTTGATCTTTCCACTCAATGCATCCTATATACCCGCAAAGACCCCTATAAATAGGCATGTTCGGCCATTGTAGAATTGAAGCAATTCTCGGAGCACTAAGTCGAGTACACTTTGCCAATTCATGTATTTCTTCCCATCGTGAATTGTATAGTGTAAACCAAGAGATTAAGAGAAATTTGAATACATACCCAATTTATCAGCCACCTTTGACAACTTGTGCTCAAGGGGGATCACCTCGACTCAGTTACCAGCCCCAGGTTGTGCATTTTGCAAAGCTTATCAAGAATCTCTTCACCACTTATTTTTGTATGTCTGCAAATATACCACCCTACTATTGGCTTGGCTATTGCTATGTAGGAAGCAACATTTCGACTGTTCACTACAAATGTATCTAGGAATATTGAAGGTTGGCTAATGGATGGGGTTGTGGAAGTCTATCTGGCATAGCTTTATAATGGGGATTTGGAAGGCGCGCAACTACTATGTATTTCAAGGTTCTGGAACTTTTCCCTCATACATTATTGAGCAAACCAAAGTTGTTACTTGGACTTGGTTGGGTACATGCTACAAATTGGAGGCGGGATTAGTGTTAGGGGATTGGCTACGATACCCACGGCATTTTTTCATGTCTATGTAGAATGTGCATGTAATTGGGAGACCTCATTTGTTAGGCTTCGGCTAGTTTTAATAAAATAATTAACTTTCAAGATAAAATTATCAGCAAATTAGAAGTTAAGCTAATAAAATGCAAACCATTAATCGTCTTCTTGCCTTCTACAAATGGGAGCTCGATTTTTTCTTCAACTTCTACAAATTTAATATAAATAATCAACATATACATAACAAGTGTTCTTGGATTAAAAAATTGACCACATGAACTCCATTGAAACACGGGATATTACCCATTTTCATGATGATTTCTACATTTTAGACAACTTGAATGTTCTACAACAACTAATGTTAATAACTTTAATCCAAAACATGCATGAAAAAAATAGAAAATATTTAATCTTGAGAGAATCTCGGTCTTCTCACTAGAATTAACGTGGTTCCAAACAAGCAATCATGCACAATCATGCTTCTAATGGCTGAGCTGAATGGGGCACTAGCAAGTTTCAGTACTCTTTCAACATTTGGCACAAACATTGACAACCAGAAGGCATCTTCATAGCCAAAAGATGAGTGGCAAACTGTGACGAGTCACAAGAATAAGCACAAAATAGCATCTACTCAGCCAACCAAAGATAAGAAGGGGCTTTCAAACTATATCAAATGATTGAGGGATGAGATAGTGTCATACCACATCGCCAACTTCCCTGAGACATGGATGAAGAAGGATATGGAGCAGCTCTTCTCCTGCTTTGGCTTTGTGAGAGATGTACATCTACCAAAATATCCGAACCGCCAAGGTAGAAGATTTGGATTAGTAAGATTTTCCCCAACTGACACAACAATTAATCTTGAAAGCTAACTGCAAGGACAAGTTGTGGGGACTTACCGGCTCATGGTGAGCATGATAAGGACTAGGCAACCGTTGCTGCAAGCCAAGGCAGAAAATAAACCTACAGGACAACAACTTCATCACACGGGTGCCACGACTGCTCAACTAGTACTCACGGGAAAGACGAGAACAAACTCAATCAAAATGAGATACATACCCCGGCCGGAAGTGTCACTGTGGTTCAAAAACTGTTTGGTGGCTGAGTTGAGGCCACCAACTGCAACTAAGAGATTGTAGTGCTCTATGAAGGAAACAATATGGTGAAGCTACAACATTTTCTATGGAAGGGGGAGAAGTCTTGATGCACCTAAGCACCGAGGAGCAAAAAATGAGGGCTATTCGCGAATGAACCTATATGGACAAAAGTTAAAATTTCTAAGGTACAGGATGGATTAACGAATAAGGATGCAGGCTGGGCTGTGTGAGTGTGCATTCACGGCACACCCCTTACTTGCTGGAACGATCGTTTCTTCGTGGAGATTGCTAGCCAGGTAGGGAAGTGCATCAAGGTGGCGGCGTGCATGATTGAGAAAATGAGCCTGATGGTCGGGAAGGCGTTCATTGCGACAGACACGATAAATCGAATTGCCACTATGGTGGAGGCCGATGTAGGAGAGGATTGGGTAAGCCTGTTTGTACCGGAAGAAGCAATTCAATCCCCTCCAAATGAATGGAGTGTGAAAACAACCGTACTGCAAGGGTCCATCGCAAACTCACAAGGATTGGATGCCGATTTTCTGGTAATGGTTCCGGTGAATGCAGGAAGCAGAGGATGACCACTCAACTCAACACCTTGAATTGGTAAGGATGGGGCACACCAGTAGGGTCCAGTGGCTCCAAGCAATCAACCATTGTATGGTGCGAACCCCCTAGCAGGGCCAATTCTCGAGAAAGGTCTGATAGTTGAAGCAATTTCTGGCGTGATAGGCGTTGCAGACAGAACGACAGAGAAAGGATGAAAATTTGGGGCTGAGAAATGACCATGAAACGACGTCGTAACAAACGATTCGCCTGAGAAAGATATGGCATGATCGGAACAGATAGCCTCGGACTCGCCGCCTCCTGGACTCGTGATTACCTCAGAGATGCTGCTAAAGATTCTGGTAATCTTCCTTCAACGGATCTGGAAAAGTTGGAATTCGACCAGGAGCAGCGTGCGAATGTTGGGTTGGACCTAGTGTTTCCTACGTTGAAGCCATCCAATGATTGTGGGATGAGTTCGGTGGTGGTGAACAATCCAAAAGATAGGAAGGCCGAAACCCATACTATGGATGGCGGGCCTAAATAATTCATCCGTGTGGGCCAAACAACAAGCTTAAGGCCTCCATGTGGTGGGATGGACCAACAGAGCCCAGTATATTCTTTGTTGGCTTCTTTGAAGAATTCAGGTGGGTTGTAAAATGCAGAAAAGCTCCAAAAATTGTCAAAGTCTGCTAGCTCACCTCATTCATATGAGAAATTCAATGACTTCTTTGAAGAATTAGGGAATGTTTACCGCCCTACTTGTGAGCCAGCAGCAGGCCAGTCTGGTTATATGGCCCAATACTTTCTTGAGAAACAATGGGTGTTATAAAATTCAAGCCCAAATCACAAAAATATCAAATTTATGACAGTGTCCTGTATGTAATTAGATCTAGATCATAAGTTCAGTTTATGTAGACAGAGTATAATGCTTTGGTTCACCTGACAGGAGTTTCCTAATCATGTTCACCTGACAGGAGTTTCCTAATGTTTATTATCAAACTCTTCCTTCCATAAGTTACATCTTCAACTCGATGTAAGTTCATTTCGTTTGGATGGAATCCCGTGCTTCTGTGGTTTGGGGGTTGTGGATGGGAAAAATTATTACTATCACGACTGACCATGTTCTCAAGATATTATAGGATAGTAAGAAAGTTCTGCCGGTACAGTTGTTCGACGTGATGATGTGAGCCATTTTCCTCTGTTTGCTATAAACCTTAGCCGTTAATCTGGAAGAAAACAAAAAGGATGATTTGCTTTTGCACTAGAAAATGCCAGAGGGCCATGGCCAAGGAAGATCCAGCGTGAAGATAAGTAGGAAATTAAAGATCAGAGGAGGAAGGAACTTTCCCAAACACAAAACTTGAATCAATGAAAAAATCACTCCTTTGAAAATGATCTTCAACGCTTGGCACAATGTAAATTTATGTCACAGGTTTCTTTCCAGCAATAACTATATGATATAGAAACTCAGAGCAGCATTACCAATATTCATTTCAAAGCCATCCAGAATATTCTTTCCTAAACCTTGAGAAACAAAACTACTAGCAGTAGTAGGGATGAAAGAAAGCGGTAACTAACGTATGACCATGGGAGTTATCAATTGAACGGAGTAATAAAGCAAAACAAAAAGCTTTCATGAATATCCACAACATATCAGCAGAGAAGCCTGATGACAGTCGAATAGATATCCGAAATCCTAGGCGCTGCCGAAGGTGACGGGTAAATGGGGGAAATCTCCACTTGTATGACGTAGAGAAGAGATGAACGAAGGCAAGAGGATACTGTTACGATGACTTGAATACTGACGAAATGCTATCAACCAAACAACATCATACATAGAAAAGATTCTGAGTCCATAGAACCAGACTGGAGAATGCTTTTCCAGGCATTTCCCTTCACACCTTACCAAATGACTAAGCTAGTAAGCTCGACATCCGGAATACATCAATAAGACCATTCTAGCATTTTTACACTAAAAATAGGTTCCTTCAGCAGCCTGGACCAGCTTTCGGTTCGTTGGGGCAGCCATTTCTTTCTTCAGCTGTGTCAGTATGTCTTCCATTGTGTACTCACGCTGCCAATTTGATAGAATCCCAAACT
>JAOWBN010158489.1:0-18485 GCA_028565015.1 Pinguicula moranensis
TACACCCACTATTCTTTAGAGTATCAACCACTGATAATATGGTGATCTCTATATGGGTCAATCCGATGTACTTGTCAACTACAAGCATTCATGTTTCTAGCTTAAGTGTGTTACTACACTATAGTTGATGAGATCAACTATTTCATTTAAAAGAAATTGGCTTAGAACATGCAAACTTGTCTGTATTAGTGATGCTTTGTCTCACTAATACTATGGCTATGGACGTTTAATATTGATAACTTTAATTAGAGTGGTCCCATCATTACAACTCTTTGTAATACATAGGTCTGGCATTCGAAATTCGGAATTCGGAAATTCTAATTTCAAATATTTTCCGAATTCCGATTTGAAATTCCGAATTTCGATCTGAAATTCCGAATTCCAATTTTGGATCGGATCGGAATATAATTTCAGTTCCGAATTATATTTCGGATTGTATCGAAAATATAGGGTGGATTTTCGAATTTTTGAATTTCCAATTTTTTTTAGAAAAATCATTTTAGATGAAATATTTCCGAATTTCCGAAATATTTCTTCTAGTCCTTCGAAATATTTTTAAATTTCAAAAATATTTTTTTAATTTTTATTATTGTTCGAAAATTCCAAATTTTTGATTACCGAATCAATTTCCGAATTTCTGAATTCCGAATAACTATACGGAACGGATTGAAATTCAAATTTCACTTTCGAAACTAATTTGGTTCGGATAAAAAATGGGCATTTCCGAATTCCGAATTTCGAATGCCGAGCCCTTGTAATATACTCTATGTTATCAACGCTAGGCTTCACTACTTTTACATGCTATAAATAAAGAATATAAATAAACAAGTAGTAAAGGATGCTACAATAATATATATATATATATATAATATTAACCTGTTAATACATATGCCTAAGTTGATTGGCCTTAGGGCATAACACTAACACTCTTTTCTTTCAAGAAACTTTGTCCTTGGTACCAACAGGTCTACCGCGCTTTAGGCGTTGTGCAGATTCATTTGCCGCTCTGTTGGTATTTTATCTTTCTGGGACATCAATATTTATAGGGGCATTGACAGCTGGTATGTAGGATTTTACAACCAATTGGATGTCTGTATATACATCCTGTAAATGATTTGCGATATTATGCAAATGAATTATCCTTTGATCTTCTAGTTTACATTCATTTGATCGTTGATCAAGATGAGATAATTCTTGATTATGGCGTACTATGTCTTTTCGTTCTTCAGACACATGTTTTGCTCTCCCTAATTCGGAGAATACAGACTCATCAAAATGGCAATCGTCAAAACGTGCCAGAAAGACATCACCTCTCAGAGGTTCTAAATATCTTAGAATCGAAGATGTTTTAAAACCAACATAAACTCTCAACCTACGTTGAGGACCCATCTTGATCCTCTGCGTTGGTGCAACAGGTACATAAACCGCACAATCGAAAATTCATAAGAATGATACATTCGGGACTCTACCCGATACAAGCTGATAAGGGGAGTAAGGATTAGAAGCAATGGGTCTATATTTAACAAGTGATGCAACATGTATAATCGCATATCCCCATACCAAAATTGACAATTTAGATTTCATAAGTATGGGTCTAGCAATCAATTGTATGCGTTTAATGAATGATTCAGCTAGCCCATTTTGGGTATGACATGTGCAACAGAATGTTCAGCATTTATGCCTATGGACATACAATAAGCATTAAATGCTTTAGATGTGAATTCTGCAGCATTATCCAGTCTTATTTTCTTGATTGGATGATTTAGAAAGTGTACTCATAATTTAGTAATCTGAGCAAGTAATCGAGCAAATGCTGTATTTCTACTTGAAAGTAAACAAACATGGGACCATTTGTTAAAAGCGTCAATAATGACAATGAAATACCGAAAAGGTCCACATGCAAGGTGGATGGGTCCACAGATATCCCCATGAATTCTTTCAAGGAAAGAAGGTGCTTCTGATGTAAGCTTTAATAATGATGGTTTTGTTATGAGTTTGCCATGTGAACATACAGGACATGACATATTTTTGTGTAAGCTTAAATATCTAGGTTTCAATGTATGTCCTATAGAATTTTCAATAATTTGGCCCATCATTGTTGATCCCGGATGCCCAAGGCGATCATGCCAAACAGAGGATTAAATTTGTAATAGAAACTGAATATATTTCGAACATACTCATGGTTGTATATTCTTATGAAGAGAGGGATTGCAATTTCTCAAGAATGAGTTTTTGCCCATTTTCATATGAAATTATATTCATATATTCTTTGTTTCCCTTTTCTATGGTTTCAATATGAAAATCATTTAATCTAGTATCCTTGAAACTTAAAAAGTTTCGTCTGGATGTAGGGGAAAATAAAGCATTTGAAATGCTTATGTGTGTTCCATTAAATAGCACAATATTTGTTCTTTCGAATCCTTTTAGAATGTTCGCGAGCCGGAGATGGCGATGACATTTGACTTAGTAGTTTTCAAACTATTGAAATATTTGTCTTCTCTAAAAATTGAATGCGTCGTGACGCTATCAACTAAACATATTTCATCGTCCATATCTATAGAGAAATGAAAGCATAAAATTAGTAAAATGAGAGAATTAGCTTAAACCGGAAATAAAAATATTGGGATAATAATTAATCATAAAACATATCCAAATAAAGGAAATACTCATAATTATTCTCAAAATTCTATAAACAACTCCTAGAGGAGATCATCTTGGTCAGCATCAACGAATTCATATGCGGTCAATTTTGTGCTAGTAGATACTTCTAAGTCTTTGATGGGTTGGACAAAGTTTGTCTTATTTTCTTTAGTATGGCCATCTGGGGCAAGTTTTGGTTCTTTCATGGATGCTTGATATTCAGCAATGGCTCTTTTACTGGACCATCATATTCTGGACCAATGTCCTTTCTTACCGCAACGGTAACACTTGACCTCATATTTTGAGGTGTGTTGTGGCCCACCTGTTTCCCTTGGGGGTACATTATCAATATTTTGTCTGCCTTTCCCCCTATTTGAGTAACGCCCATGTGAATGCTTGCCTCTGCCTCCTCGATATTGTCCTCGATGATTTTGTCGTTGAAGATGTAAACCATTTGCTTCTGAAAATGGCTTAGACCCGGTGGGTCTATCTTGATGATTTTTCAGGAGCAATGCATTATTTTACTCGGTCACCAAGAGGCATGAAATGAGTTCTGAATACTCAGTAAATTTGCGCGCTCAATATTATTGTTGCAGAACCATATTGGAGGCATGAAATGTTGAGTATGTTTTACCCAGCATCTCAGAGTCTATGATATTTTTACCACATAACTTCAGAACAGGCGTTATTTTAAATAACGCTGAGTTATAATTACTAACAAACTTGAAGTCTTGAAGGCGCAAGTGGGTTCAATCATATCATGCCTTTGGAAGTAGCACCGATTTTTTTTATGTCCATAGCATTTTTGTAGATTTGTCCACAATTCTAACGAATCTTTGACCGTTAGATATTCTGTCTTGAGTTCATCATGAATATGATGCCTCAAGAAGATAAACGCTTTGACTCGATCTTGTGGTGTTACCTTATTTTCAGCCTTAATCGTCTCACCTAACCTTTTTACCTATAGGTGGATCTCAATATCCAGAACCCATAATAAGAAATTTGTTCCCGTAATGTTTAATGCATTAAAGTCCAATTTTGCAAGATGTGCCATCTCTAAAACATGAAAATAGTCTAATAAGTATAAGTGCACTTTATTTTTTTGCATCAAACATAAAAAGTTTATGCAAAGAAATCATAAAAATTCTGATTTTTCATAAACTGATTAGTGCGAATTTATTATGTAAACGTAAAATCATTACGTAGACACCTATACTATTTTTTTTTACTTCAATCTTATGTGAGGTAAATCATGCTACTTGCTAAATCGACCAAAAATTAATATCAGGCAATAACATTTATGCGATCATGAACTTAATTCTGGTCACTAGTTAGCACACAATACTCCTACTCAAATTCCCATACAACAACAATTACATAAAGTTGTATCAAGATTTCATGAATAAGACGATTTAAGACATTATTCATCAGAATTTCATGAGCTGACATATTATGCTAATATGGATCGGAATTTCGTGATCTAAAATTTAACAATACTTGAAAGTTAATTATGCAATATGGTTTCTACTTTCGGCTGCGGAACCGTAGCATAACATGAAGAAAAAATTTACATAAATAATGGAAAATCCAATATGCCTTGTGTAATGCATTTTTACCCAGTTTTTCGAAAATGGGTGATCAAAATGTTTTTGTTTTTGCCATAAAGATGGCATCTTTTCTCATTCTTGAACTTAAGCAATCTGTCTTGGTTGTGTAACTAAAAAAAATCTTATAATCTTTGACAACAATCTTCGTCACTCCAAAGAATCTCTCATTTACTTCATATGGACCTATATCTTGTCATAATTATCATAATTATCATGTCACTAACGCTTCTGAGTAGTAACTCCCAAAACAAAATGAATTCTAATAATTTTGTAATTGTAATGAATTCCGTACAAGTGATTGGTGAATAATGTGGGTTTCAATTCAGAACCCAACTACCCAAACGCCCTTATGCCCACGTTTATTGTATAGAACAAATCCGTGGAATTTAAATGAACAGTGCAAGAAGTGGAACTATTTTTATTTTTATTTTTTTGTTTGTTTGTTTGACCCAATATCTCATAAAACACACTTTGTTCCCTATTTTTGCGAAATTCACCGTACAAGTAAAGAAACAGAGACACTGAATTTGTGTTTGATTCCCTTATATTTTGAGCTCCTTGACGTAGTTTGATGTTTTTATTAATTTTTGTATCGATTCTATCCATTTCTAAGATGGGTTTCATGTAAGTTCACCTAAGGCCTTGTTGGATATGGTATTCTAGAGCTATATATTAACTTGTATATTTGCTTGACTGGAGTAATAGGATGTCGAATACTTGTATAACTTTCTCCAAATCTATTACTATAAATGCTATCCTTTCCAGAAACTATGCAAATTGATTCTCCTTGTTATCTTTTGATCGATTCTCTTGTTACTACTCGTTTGTCTAATCCATACCAACCATTTTTCTACTAAACATGTATATCATGCTAAATAATACATGCACATTTGAGCAAATAGTGGTCATGCATATTTTGCATATCTACAGTAAATAAAATAGCGTAGACATACATTACAATAGGTAAAGAACAAACCTGGAGAAAAGAAAATTCGTGCTGATAGTGTGATGTAATCTCAAGAACCTGAGAGAAAAGAAAAGGAGATTAAAATACTTGTAAAAAATGTGTCTATTATTTCCATTAGACTTCCCTATATATAGAGATTTAGGACCGAGAGTTACAAAAGACATAAATTCTGAAACGGTCCCAATCAATACACATTTATATACAATTATATGTATTTACAACATATTGTTATATGCAATTATTTTACTTGTAATTGTTTAGCTATAGGGACGGATTTGTGAGTTGCAATGGGGAGGGGCAGTTGCTCTCCTTGAAATTTAAAAAATCAATAGATTTTATTTTTAAATAGTTTTTAATATATATTAATATTTTATTAAAATTTTGCACACCTCAATGTAACGGCTTACAGTTTTTGCACCCCTTTAATTTATTTTTTTATTTTTTAATATTTTGGGTCTTCTTTACATATGCGAGCTTAGCTCATTAGATAATTCGTGGAGATTAGAATTTGAGAAGTTTTAAATTACTATTAAAATATATAAGTTAAATTTTTATTTGGAGATGTTTGCAAGTTTTTGTTCTTGTGCAGAAATAGCTTTTCAAAAGGCTTTTTAAAAAAAGAGCTTTTATGAAGTAGTTGAAAAGTGTGTGCAAAATATGTTTTACTATACCAAAAGTCACAAATACATGTTTGCAAATTATTATTTCTAAAGTTACTTTTCTTAACTTTTTTTTGGGTAAGCCAAATTTCATATAAGAAAAAAGTATTTACAGAAATAGAAACCAAAATAAACCGAAAAAAAAATATACAGGGAATCAAACTGATCATAGACTAGATAGCTAGATTTTTCCTCATAACTAGCACTGGAAGGCGAGATCAGTGGTTGAAACCTCGATTGTGTAAATTGAATATCATGCCCGTCCTTCGTACCCTCTAGTATAGCTAAGGGTGTCATGTACATGGCTCCCATAACCTCATGAATGTACAAGTATCTCCGCATTCAGTTCATCGCCGTCATTCGCTCTTCACCAAATCTAGATATCATGACTATCAACTTATCAATATCCTTTTTGGGGAGTATTGGTACGTAGCTCCTTCCAGTTTGGTGAGCTATCCTTATAATGTATAGAGGGTATAACCGGTTGGGAAAGATAAAGCAGTACACTTTCGAGATAATCAACCAGCCTCTATCACCAACAAGACCATGAAATCATCTATGTTCTGGGTAGTCTATGTGCTGAGTAGAAGTCTTAGCTCGTTTCCTTCCAAGGTATCAGAATGATCCACAAGTTATCTTTTGTCATATAGATAGGAGAGCTATTCACGTTGATGTCTAAACATTACAAGGGGACATTTGAGGTTGACATCCTAGGAGGTTGTTTGGTTGACCATACTACAAGAAGTTGACCTCATGATGCTTTAGTTGAAAGTCTGCATGAATATATTCTGCTACTTCCATACAATTTTGTGTACATCACAGCATGCTGCTACTTCAATCACTAAGCCTGTTGGTTGTGCTAGTTGATAAAACATGTCCACCCCCATGACTCACACAAGGGTCTCCTAAGACTGCCCTTGATAGAGTATGTCGGCCAAGAAGCTTCATTGATTTGACAAATACTGATCACACATAATTGTCAGCACATTGCAAGGCTGTTGATTACAACAAAGGTTTCCCCCTGATAATATTGCATTGATGACCACATGGCCGGTGGAAAAGCTTTGAACTGAAGAAAAACCATCCTTAACTGAGGAGAATTTTCCATAACAAATTAAGACCAAAGGCCCCATAGCCTTGCATACCTAACCTGTACCTCATTGAAGTAAAAAGACAATAAGGGAGCACTAAGACAACATGGGACCAATCCAAAACAATTTGTCCCTCAGTCAAGCTGCATTATATCTTTATTCAGTGGTTTGAATAAGAAGTGGTCCTTCGTTCAAGTTTGCTGAGATTACTCAATTAATGAAGTGTAAAAAATACCTGAGGTTGCAACAACCAATCATTGAAACTATAAGGAAAAATCCGTTGCCTTTTGGATCTCAACCACAACCATACTTCTCTCTGGATAGAATGAAGGAGAAGAAAATTTTGAGGCATTATAGAGAGAAAGTGAGCTCTGTTTCTTACCTTCCAAATGGACCACACCGTAGACAACCAGATGGAGTTCCATGCATGTATGTTAACTCCTGGAGGTGCTAGAGCAAAATGATCCTGCAAGTTAAGAGTTAGAGAACCCCCTACTGATGCTGGCAAAGATAACCAGGATGCAATGTTCTGCCACAGGTTAATGGCAATGTGACATCTGGTGAATAGATGATTTATGTATATCTTTACACTTAGGACATACATAGCTTCACCCATATCCTTTATCTCGAAGGGGAGGATAGCCACTGTTTGGTGGTGTTGATAATTTCCATGTTGTTTCCAGCCAGTAGTATGTCGTAGACATATAAGGAGAGAAACATCATTCCTTTCTTTGTCCTTAGTACATACACGCAATGTTCTTCATCTATCATGGTGAGCCATACGAAGTAATGACTATGAAATTTGAAGTACCACAATCTGGAACTATGGATCTTTTAAGACGTCATACCTTGTCATCTTGACCTGCTGAGACGAACCCAATAGGTTGATCCATATAGATCTCTTCCTCGAGTATTTCATTAAGAAAGGCAGTCTTTACGTCTATTTGGAACAACTCAAGATCCAAATGGGCCACCAGGGCCATAAGTAGGCAAATAGAGGCAATTCTCACTACATGAGAAAATGTCTCTTCATAGTCTACACCCTAGATTTGGGTGAAACCTTTTGCCACGAGTCGGGCTTTGAACTTGTCGATCGATCCATCCAAACCACGCTTAACCTTGAATATCCACTTGCATTCAATCAATTTTTGGGGATGTGGAAGATCAACAAGTTCCCAAACCTCATTTGTTTGCATCGAGTCCATTTTATCTCTCATGGCACTTAGCCATTTTTCTCTATAGGGTGAGTCCATAGCCTCGTTATAAGAGGCAGACTCTTCTATTTCCAAAGGAGCACAGAAGAATATGTTTTCCTCGATCTGAAAATACCGTCGAGGAATTCTTCCGTGTTTACTCTTTCAGATAACATGATCTTCTACTTGCCTGGTCTGGGTTTGACTCCCACTTGCCGTTTGGCTTGCGGGACTGACAGTGTGAGAGGGGTCGCTCCTACTCACCCTAGGGTCGGTGGGGCTAGTAGTCATATCATCACGGCCTAGTTTTTGAGAATCAATCTCGTTCCCAGGCATGAGAGGTTAATGACTTACCTTTCTTTCATGTTGACCCGCCTTTGGCAAGTTCATAAATGGGATTCCACTATTCTAGGGTGGTTTGGTGAAACATACTCTCCCCCACAACAAATGATAATGGCAGGTAATGCAGTAACTCATACAACTGACCGTTCTATTTGATTTCTCCGACAGTTGGGAATTGTTACCCTAAAAATTCGACATTGCGACTATCGAGTTCAGTCATGCCCCATTCGAGTGTTGGCCGAATATCACATATCCGTTTGAATGTGCAGGGTATCGAATGAACACCCTCTTGGTTGCTCTTGGACCAAGTTTGCCATGCTGATCGGTGTGGTTGTACACATAGCACACCAAACCCCATGGTCGCATATGATCAAAGATTGGCTTCCTTCCATTCCATAACTCATATGGACTGGTGGACACACTCTTACTTGATACTCTATTGAAGATGTATGCTGCCATGAGCAACGCATCTCCCCAAAAGTTAATGGATAGGTTGGCTTGCGCCATCATAGACCTAGCCATATCAAGCAGGGTGTGATTCCTACGTTCCGTAACACCATTTTGCTACGGGGTATAAGGAATAGTAAGGTACCTTACTAAGCCATTTTCATCACAATACCCATTAACCATATCAGAAAGGTATTCATGACCGCAGTCAGTTTGAAAAATCTTAACTTTCTGCTCCAACTAAGTCTCTACTTCAGCTACGTAGCACTTGAACACATCAAGTGCTTCGTGCCAATGAGACAACAGATACATGTGTTCGAAAATGTGAGAAGTCGTCTATGAAGGTGATGAAATAAGAAGCCCTGTGGCATGTTTTCATGCTCATGGGTCCGCAAATGTCAGAATGGACTAGATCTAAGGGATTTGAGACTCAAGAAGTCTTACCCAAAGGCTTCTTGCTAGCCTTGCCATTTAAAAGATTCAGAAATTATTGTAAATATCATCCAAATCAAGAACGCAAAATCATGAGTCGTGACCAAACACATCGTCACCATACTCAATTTTAATTCATTAGGATGAAAATTAAATGAAAAACCCAAATGTAGCAGGGAAACAACTGAAACTAAACAACAACGGACTCCCAACACATAAATTGCAACAATAGAGTGTTCCCGCTATGAAGCTGGAGCTTATAGGTTCCAATACCGATGACATCCTATTCACTGCCGTTTTCCATGGTTATGCTTTGTGTTCCAGCACCAACACGATGAAACTCAATAAGACCAACACGATCATTCACTACGTGTTGGCTTGCTCCCGAATCTACAATCCATATAGGAAGGAATTAGTAACTAATGCATGGGAGCAAACGCATAATTTGGGATGTTTGGGAGTGAAAGGTACCTTTTTTCGGCTCAGAACAGTCCTAAGAGAAAAGACCTTTCTTTCTGCAATTATAGCACTTTCCGCATGCCATATTCTTAGGACCGTTTGCCTTTAGTTGTTTAACGATATTCTTTCTTTGGGGAAATTTCTGAGCCTTTTTCGCTAGCTTGCCAACCCTTTTGTTCCTCTTAGGATTTTCCCCGTTGAGTTGCTAAAACTTTGGCAGAGGATGCAAAAGCCCGTAAGATTCATCCTCAAGCTCGAGGTGCTTAACTATATCAGCGAAGTTGAAGTTTGGTCGTATACCTTTTTGAGTTTGTCCCAGATGGCTTTAGCCGTGGGTATCACATCATACTTGTCAATAAGATTGTCGTGCATGCAATATAACATAGTATAGCGGGCACTACGATCCTTCTTGGCCCATGTTGCATAGATTATTTCATTTTTTGCGGGTTCTTCCATGATAATGTGTTCAATGACATCTTTTTTGTACATGAGATACTGAGTCTTCCTGAACCAGATCCAGATGTCATAAATTAATCCAGTGAACTTATCATTGGATGAGATTTTGGCTATCATGCTTGGAAGTGTCATTACTATATTTTAAAAAGGACATTCGGCACAATTTTAAAAATTAGATTTTCGGTAAGAAATTTTGATTATGTATTACGTTTAAAAATTCCGCCAAGCTCATAATCATCACGTTCTACATAAGCAGGAATTTCTGGAAAAATCTAACTTTTACGTATTGAAACAAATTCAAGCAAAAAATACATACTAACAGATACAACCAAACAGATTAGCGCTTAGAATTGTTAATTGTAATAATTCAGTGAGTTTTTGCTGTAGAGCATTTGTAACCTAATTTGTTCTGGCAAAAAATTGGCCCAAATCAACTGTTAACGTATAACATTTCGATTTTTTTAACATATAGTTAAAAGAAGAATTTCGTATCTATCAAAAGAATCTGAAATTTGTCAGATTGGATCCTTAACCGATTCGGTAAACACCCAGGTAGCTGATAGAGATACTAAGTCTCAAATCATAGATTAGTCTCCTAGACAGTGTTGCTATTCCTCGTGAAGAGCCCAAATTTCTGGTTGAGTCACAACGGTTTCACTTAAAAATCAGCACTAGATAACCCCTCATGTGCACGATTAATACAGTTTTCTTTTGTTATTTGAATTTTATGGTAATATAGTTTTGATTACCATAAAATAAACTATTAACACATAGTTAATAATTATTTGTTATATATATATACATTTTTATGTGCATTACGAACAATAAAGAAACAAAAAACTCTCTGCCGACAAGGTGAAAACGTCCGACAATACTATTCATGGGACGGGATTTGCTGCCATGGAAGCCGACGGTGATGCTCCGATGAGTCCTCTTGTCCGTGTTGTGGATCCAAGTGTGAATATTCAGACAATTTCTTCTTCTGATTTGGCTGATTCCTGCTCTAGAGCAAGACAGGGGGCTTTGCGTGAGAAGGGCTTGGAGGTATAGGGGAGTGGTTTGAAGGAATTTGATGAAAATATTGCTGCAGCAGTTGATGCAGTGATGTTTGAGGAAGCAAAAACTGTGGATCCAGTACAGATCCGTAGCCGCAAGGTGGTGAATCAAGTGGATGAAGGTTCTGGACTTATTCTACCAGTTTCCCCTGTTGCGAGGGAAACGACTATTTTTGAAGAACTGTTGGAGGATGCGCCACTATATGATGAAGGTTGGGAGCTGCCATGCTGTAGGCGCCATAACTTGGTGGAGGAAATCCCTGAAATTGGAACCTGTCCGCCTCTTCCTGCTCACATCCAGCGTTTAAGAGCAGAATGTGATTCATTCCATGTCTCAAACTTTCCTGCTATGTCTACTGAGGCTGATTTGTGTCGATTATTTATGCCATTTGAGGAAATCAGATATATTTCATACCCCGAAATTAGTCTCAGTTGGCCGGCAAATTTGGCTTTGTGCGCTTCACCCCTGTTCTGGATATTCTGGAACTCGAGAGACGTATGATTGGTCTGTGGATTGGCTCTTGTAAACTTATGATAAAAAGAGTCAGACACCAATTCTCTACACGACAACACAATGAAGAGATCAGAGATATAGGCCGGAGTGAAACACCTCAAATAGGGGTCCCTGAAGTGCTTCAAAGTAACAGTTCATCCCCAAAAATTCTAAAATTTGAAGCCGACCCTCTGGAGGCGAAGTGGTTAGACTTTTGTATCTTTGGAGTGTATATGATTGGTATGGATGAAGCTAAAATATTACTAAATCTGGAGAAATATGGTCTGTGTGAAGGGAAAATTATTAGATTGGAAGGAGGAGAAATTATGATTTCTTATCCAACGAATGCTTTAACTTCCAAATTTGAGAATATGCTTGGTTTTGGTAGCTCTATTGGTCTCATGGGTGCACGATTGTGGAGGAAAGACATTGAAGATGGCTCTAGGGCGGTGTGGTTGCAGATTCGTGGGACTCCTTTGCATTGTTGGTACGTGGAATTTTTTAAGTCACTTGCAGCAAACTTTGGTACCTTTGTTTGCTTGGATCATAATATGGAGGGGTCTCCATACGATGCAATGTGCTCGGATGCTAGTCCGGACCAAACAATCAACCCCTATTGACAAAATGGTAAAGGTTGAATTGCCAACGGAATGGTTTTCTATTTTAGTGGTGGAAGAAAGACCAAACAGATGAGGTTGGAAAAAATGACCTATAATTTCTCCTGTAAGGAGAGAACAACAAGCTGATAGCCCTCTGCAAAGACCTATTCTTAAAGATTCTCTGAAGCATGTTTTGGTGGATGAAGTGCTGCAGAGCCCAATTTTTATTATTGAATCTTCAAAGCAGGATTCAAAGAATGTAGTGCTAACAGACTTGCTGCAGGATTCTCAACTGCTGGTGACAAAAGAGGATCATATCCTGCAGTCCTGTATGGAAGTTGAGTCCCTGGAAATGACGCCGTCCTTTGGGATCGTCATTAATGTTCCTAAGGAAAATGTTGAAATTATGAATGAAGGTATACCTGTAGTGTGCAGACTTGTTGGTACCTCAGGGAGTCAAAAGAAAGGGTTGATAAATGAGGTACTGGCAAGGCCCAAGTCTTATTCCTGCTTGAAGAGGAAATCTGCCTGGGTGCGTAAACATATTCTTGCCTATAGTCGTGTGAAAAGTTTGCATCCATATCTGTCTCCTATTGATGCACTACCTTAGGAGAATATTTCATTGTCTCACACGGCTCATGATGAAAAGCTAAGCAATATACCGGCTGATAAGCAGTTGAACAGGTCGGATGATCAACAACCAATCAATTCTGCTGCCCAACAAACAAATAGGTCTGTTTCACCGGAAAATAAAGCTGATGCGGTGGGGACTAGTAGGGCTGCATCCGCTCTCTGTGGTTACCTCAGAGGCTGAGTTTATATGTACACTTAGCAAAACCATAGGCATACATTCTGCACACTCTGATGAAGTTATTATTTCAAAGTTGATTGAAATGGAAAAGTGTGATGCTGCGGAAGATCTATTAAAAGCAGCATCGACCGGGACCTGAAACATCCTATGAAAATTATGTCCATCAACGTAAGAGGTTTAGGGATACCAAGCCGTCCAGGAGAGGTACAAAAACTAATAACATTCAATATTATTGATTTTATTTGCTTGTAGGATACGAAGAAGGAAACTGTAGACCGTTTCATGATTCAACAAATATGTGGACATTATGATTTTGACTGGGCTTTTAGTCCTTCTATTGAAAGGGCTGGTGGCTTGATTTCGATTTGGTCGCCTTCCATCTTTGTGGCTGACACAGTAACCGTGCTACAAAATTTATTGATTTTAGAAGGTACATGGTTGGAGAATGGTGAGAAAGTATTGATTATCAATGTTTATGCCAAAAGTGGAGACTCGATGGCGAAAAAGCTTTTATGGGAACAATTTTCAGCTATTTATGTTGTGCTAGCTCTATGGTGATATGTGTGGTCGGAGACTTTAATTCAGTTCGTGCGTCGGAAGAGCGCATGAATTCAAATCCTTGCCCTACTCAGGATATGCTTGATTTTATTGATTTCATCCTAGGTAATGAGCTCATAGACCCTCCATTGCAACATTTCTCTTTCACTTGGCTGAATGGTAGGGGCACTTGTGCAAGTCGCATTGACCGATTCCTTATTTCGGAACGATGGGCGATATGTTGGCCGAACTTGATAGAAATTGCTCTTGACCGTACTATAGCAGACCATCGCCCTATTATGTTGCATGTTTCTGAAGGTGGCTGGGGGACGAAATCATTTATGACTATGGATTGCTGGAATTCTCACACTGATTTTCATTCTTTTGTTGCGAACACTTGGCTCTCGGGCCCTTGTGAAGGTACTTCGTCCTTCATCTTGCATAGTCGAATAAAATATTTGCGACAGGAACTCAAATGGTAAAATCATGAGGTCTTTGGGCTGGTAAATAGAAATATTGATGATTTCCAGTCTAAATTAGATTGGTTTGATTCTGAGGGCGAAAACCGACCCCTTTTCATGGCGGAGATACAGGAACAAAAAAATATTTAATCAAAATTGAAGGTATCTTTGCATTATAAAGCATCTTTATTCTACCAAAAATCTCGATCAAGGTGGATTCGGGAAGGGGATGGAAACTTTAGGTACTTTCATGCTTGTATACGAAAGAGGAGGCACCGGAATAATATACAGGGACTTTTCTTTGATGGGGTGTGGACGGACTTCATTCCTGCTGTCAAGCATGGAATCTGTTCTTATTTTGCGAAGCATTTTGAGGAGCCTGATTTTATGCGACCACGTCTTGTGCTTAATTGTGATTTTATTCTATCGACTGATGATAATTTGTTGCTCACTTCTGATTTTTCGGAGGCAAAAATACTTGACACTTTATACTCTTGTTCGAGTCGAAAGAGCCCTGGCCCTGATGGAATAAATTTCTATTTCCTTCAAACTTATTGGGAAACTGTTAAGAATGAGCATATTGCTTTCCTTCGAGAAATTCACAATACTGGGAGGTTCGTAAGGGGCTTGAATTCTACTTATATCATATTGGCAGCAAAGGTACTCTCTCCTTCTGAACTCGGGCATTATCGTCCTATATCTTTAGTTGGAAGTGCGTACAAATTATTGTCAAAATTGCTCGCCAACAGGATGCAAAAAATAATGGATAAGCTTATATCTCCCCCAACAACTTGCATTTATTAAAGGTAGACAAATCCAAGATGGAGTATTACTCGTAAATGAGCTTCTGCATTATGTGATTAAATTGGGTAGCCCGGCAATTTTTTTAAAGGTGGATTACGCCAAAGCCTTTGATTAGATAAATTGGGAATATATTTTTACACCCTGGTATCTTTAATATATCTTTGTTAGCCAAGTGGGGTTGGCGTTTGAAAAATGAGAATCCATCCCTTTGGCGCAATTTGGTCACTACGAAATATTTTGGTAATCATTTACCTTGTGCGGATTGGGTTGATTTATATAGTACGCGCTTGAGTTCTCGTTGGTGGAGGGACTTAAAAAAAATTATATGTCATGACGGATGGTTTGGTGATAGATTACATAGGGTGATGGGAGATGGGAGATGGGGCAAGAACTCGTTTTTGGGAGGATGATTGGCTTGGAATCGGGAAACTTTCTTGTAGAGATAGGCGCTTGTATTCCAAAGCGACTGACAAGGGAGTTTGGGTGTCGGATAAATGGAGAAATGAAGATGGTCGTTGGTCGTTGTTGTGGAGTTGGTGTAAGGCCCTAAGTAGAAGGGAGGTGGAATTGGTGCATAACATTGATCTTGATCTTGATATTTATTTCTCGACCGGTGGAAATGATGTGTGGGTATGGACCGATCCGGGTAACAGTAAGTACACAACACGTAGCGGCATTCTAGCCATGATCTCTGCCCGTCCGGAGCCACTACCTGCAGCGTCATTCTTGGTGGACATTTGGGGAAAGGAGACGTCGTACAAGGTCTCGGCCTTCTACTGGAAATTGCTGTGATTAAGGTTACCCATGACGTATAACCTCTTGATCTGGGGTATAAACCTATCGGCGCAAGAATGTATTTGTTCTTTTTGCGTGAATGAGATGGAAGACGCCCCTCATATGTTTCATTCTTGTGATTGTTCTTATGTTGTTTGGGCATATATTTATAGGTGGTTAGGACAGGAGTATGTAGGGCATAATCTGCCCCTCATACACTTTCAGGCACACATGGGAATCGCTCCGCATCGTTCAGTGCATCACCTATGGAAGTCCATTTGGCATTGTACAGTGTGGACCTTATGGAACATGAGGAACATGGTGAGATTCTAGCTAAAACCTTTTGTGATGGAGTCGGTCATGGAAAGAATCCAAGTTCAGACGTGGTATTGGCACACGGTATTTGAAAAGGCACCGAATTTTAATACTATAGCAGACTGAATTCAACACCCAAGATTGTGCGTTAGCACATTTTTCCCGCCTTGATTCTTCAGGTTTTTGAGGTGTTGAAAGATTACCCAATTGTTATGGATTAATCTAATATAAATTGTAACTGTGTATTGTTCACTAAATGGCATAAAATCAAACCTTACTTAACAAAAAAAAACCCTATAGTTATCGATATCTTCCAACACTTCCTTACTTCCCACTAAAAAAGTGATTATTTTGGCACTTCATAACGCCCAGACAACGGCAAGCCAAAAATTGCACCAGACCTCATCCCTTTTTCTTTTCTCACCTATCGAGAATGCACCATCTGGTTGCATATTGAGAAAATCCTGGAGATCCCGCCACCTGATTGAGCAATGTACATCTGACGGTTGATTAAACAATCTCCATAGCTCTCTCGACAGGCCATCTTTTCCTGCAATAACTTTATCCATAGTGCATCCCTTTCCACATGCATTCGCCACTCCACATCTACAAAAATGCCTCCTTCCTCCTTTGATCTACAAACAACATCCCACCCAACCCATGCGATTTTCCTCCCCCTTCCAACTTCTGACCCCATAAAAACGTTTTTGGTAAAATTTTAATCTCTCTCAACACCTTTGGTAGATTGGTCAGTACAGATTTAATTGTTACTTAAGTAAAGGATGACAAGTACCAACTAATAATTATTTTTCCAAACAAGATATAACTACAATAGAATGAAATAATAACTGAAAACATAATTGAGATTATAACTTATTGCAGGAGAGATGTTCCAAAATATGGAGGTGTAGTTTTGTAATTCTTGAGTCATCTCGCAATAATTAGGACTACCAACATATCAAAGATTGAAAAATACTTTGGGCTGGAATATAAATATGGCCTCAAAGACGTTTTCTCTTCGCCTTTACATCACAAAGAAGATGTCTTAGAATTCACCCACGGTGGGGACGGATGATTTGACGCATGAACAAGCCAAAGAGTGAGTTTGAACAAGCGACACATTTGAAGTGCCTATTGAGGTTGATGAGAGACGCCTTAGGCCAGTCTGTTGCCTGCAATTCCATATATGAGCTTGTGCATGACGTTAACCACAAAACCCGAAGAGGAGAGAGAGCAATTCACTAGAAAATACGCTATGATCGACTCCTGTGGGTAAAGGAGTAGAACTATCATGATGGAAAAAGGGTCTGGTATAGATATAGACGATAGGTATGACACCGTCGAACATGAATTCATGGAGTTGCCACCATGGCTTGGTATGAAGCCAGGACACACCCTCCTGACAAGTGGACTTGAGATGATGTTGAGAAAAGGCATAACCCTAACTTTGTTTCTTATCTTTAGAAGTATTTAGTTGTGCCTAACATATTGCATTCGTTTTTGGACAGGTTGCGCCCAAAAACTAGTGGTTGGATGGTTGTTTTTCGTGTCTATTGAATCAATGTTGATTTTTGTGATTGCATCCTGGATCCATATGTTTTTTTGTGTTGTGTAGACTCTAATATTAATGTTGTGTTTGAATATGGCTTAAAATAGTTCTTTAGTTTGTTATTTATGTGTTTAATGTTTATTTTGATCTCCCACCACCTTTATAACATTGCTTTTTTTTTTTTTTTTTTATATTTGTTGGCACTTGGATCTCGATATTGAAGTTTGACAACAACCTAAACCTATGAATGCCAAAACTTAGCACTCAAATCCAAAGCATAGATCCGTCACTTATGCACTAAAAGATAAATAGAAGTTACACGTCAATGTTTCAAAGTAGCATAAAATCTGTTCTCAAACAAACCTCAATTAACTCTAATGTTTCAAACGAGCATAAATTCTATTTTAGTGCATAAAATCTATTCTCAAACAAACCAAAAACTTATGCAAACAAATCCAAAGCATAGAGGCTACACATCAATGTTTCAAACTATCATAAAATTTATTCTCAAACAAACCACGATTCACGCCAAAAACTTAAACCAGCAATACACAAAGATATCATGAGTCAACTGGTTTTTTTCACTAGGTGAATCTACAACCTTCACATCACCCCACTTTCCCTTGAAGAAGAGCCTCATCAACTACTCTCTTCTTTCATGACCACTGATCTTTCAAATTGCGAACTGCGTTGGGTAACGAGTTGTGCAACAAGATCCACCCGTTGCTCGAAGTTGAGTGTTGGAAACTCCTCCAAGCTCTTGAAGATCCACAATGCCTTCTTCTCATCTGATT
>JAOWBN010158600.1:260-18484 GCA_028565015.1 Pinguicula moranensis
CCCCCCCCCCCCTTTTGATTTTCGCTTGCATTCTACATGTTCTCTTTTTGAATGAGACTCCTTTGGTTGACAGAGTCCAACTAGCACTTAATTCCCCAGAACGGGAGAGTCCAACTTAGGTACGACTCTTTGAGATGACTCAGAATGAGAGAATCCAACTTGATTAGGACTTCTCTGGAACAGGAGAGTCCAGTTTGGGTAGGACTCTTTGGAACTACATAGTTAAACTAGGGTAGAACTCCTCAGGATATCCCTGGTTCATTCAACATTTGCAATAGATTGACCAATTGCACTGAAGCTTCTCTTTTGGCTTCCTCTTTCTTTGTAATGTAGGAATTATGCAATTTATCCTACATGTCATAAAACATGTTATGTGCGGAAGCGTATGTGTGTGTAAACATACATAACAAAAATAATCCAAAATCTCTTTCCCAAGGATTTTGGTAATTTACACAACTTAAACACTAAGGGGGAAGAAATCATGTTTACCTCAACAAGTTATGTTCTTCAAAATCTTTAAAGTCTCTTCAAGGTGTCCAAATATTTACCCTCTATGGTAGTCTACACCATCACAGTACTTTAGACTTTATATAGCCTTTTGTATAACTTATATGTGTGTTTTTGGAGTGCTAGCTCCACATTTGAAGTCTAAGAAAATGAGAGAAAAAAATGATCTAAGAAGATGAGAGAAAAAATTGCATCAATTGCAGATTTTCTTAACTCTTTCTCAATGCTTTTGGGTATAGAGAGAAAGTAGAGAGAGAATCCATTAATTTCTTTTATTAAGACTTGCAAATGCATCAATCCTACATATATGAATTCACTAGGGTATTTATAGAATTTTCTATGAGTTTAAGATGCAAACACATGTCCTGGAGTTTATCAACATTTGATCCTAGCCATACATGTACTTGATCTTGAACAACTCATGTTTAGGAGTCATGGTTTTGTAGAATTAAACCATGCAACTAATATATACAACTCCTTGTATATTATTATACCATTGCATGTAATTTATTGTCCATTTAAGCTTTGCAAGTAATCTAATTGGAGGAAAACATGTCACAATTATATATATCACATATATATATACAAAAATATATTTTAGTCAAATCCAACTAATGGAGTCTTCATGTATATGTTTATTTACATTTGTGGCCCCATAATTATAAACAAGTCTTTGAAGTTTCATAAACTTCATTTTGACCCTATATTTTATCTTCATTACAAAATGACCCCTCAATAATTTGATGTTAATGTGTATGAATTACACACTTGTATTTCGTTAATTCCGAATTCAAATTCATAGACCATGAGTTACCTCTAGCAAAATATAATGGCCCCCAAGCATTGAGAATAGTCATGAAAGAAGACTATCCTTTCAAGAAGTTGCTCTCATGTAACTAATATCCTTTCACTTTGTTCATATCACTAACCTTGTATATTGAAAAAACATAATGGCCCCCAAGCATTAAGAATAGTCATGGAAGGAGACTATCCTTTCAAGAAGGAGCTCTCATATAACTAATATCCTTTGTTCACATTCATAACCTTGTATATTGAAGTTATTTGTCATCCTCATTTTAATTATCAACCATCAATAATATGGTGATTTCTATGCAGGTCAATCCAATGTACTTGTCTACTACAAGTATCCATATTTTTAGCTTAAGTGTCTCTATACGCTATAGGCAATGAGATCAGCTATTTTCTTCAAAAGAAATTGACTATAGAGCATACTAACCTATCCATATCAGTAATGCATTAAATCATTAATACTATGGTTAGAGATGTTTAGTACTGATAACGTAATTAGAGTCATCACATCATCACTTCTCTTTATCATACACTTTAAGTTATCAATGTTAAGCTTACTATTTGAAATACTATAAATAAGGCAAATGAATAATCAAATAACAAAGGTTGTTGTAATCATATATAATATATTTAAGTTTTAATACAAAGGCCCAAGTTGATTTGCCTTTAAGCATAACACCAACAGACTTCAAGATGCTTTAAGGCCAACCACTCATTCTCTTCAAACTGATGGTTTTTACATTTTGTTCATGTTTAGCCTGGGCAAATGCCTTTAAGTTTTAATACTTCCCAAAATAATGGATAAGAATTTTCTTCAATGTATAGAATAACAAAGTTCGCAGGGAATATAAATTTGTCAACCATGACTTGGACATCCTCAATGATTCCCCTAGGGTGCTTGATAGAATGGTCGGCCAAATGAAGAGGGATTTCCGGATTGCAAATCTGCCATTCCACAAATCAATGTCTCAAGGTGAACCTCCAAATGGCCAGATCTCTCCTCCATGGTGGCTAGACGGCCCTATAGCGTAGTGGAAGTCGAGATTCCATAATCCTTTGCGATAATAGCATCGTTCTTGGCCATTGACCTGAATGCACCATGAACAATAAACAATACTAGAAAATAGAGTTAGCAATAGCTCACTTCCCTAGATGTAACCCCCAAATTTTCTCTACCAAAATTCCCTAAAAAAAAGGCCTAGAATATAGTAAGGGATGGGTTCATTCATTGTTACCACAATATTTGTTCTTTCAAATTCTAATTCATGTGTAATAAGATCTAGGATGCAAATAGCTACTAATGGAATGAATATCAGACAAGAAAGAAACACAGTCAGCAAGGCACCACAGTTGACTCTCGAAACAAATAATTAAATGCAAATCATGATGTAATTTAATGAAAAATACCCCAAAAATTATGAAAAATAAGAATTTCATTATTGGGAAGAAAGACAAGGGATTCTCGACTAACAATAATTTTATCAATTTTTTTAATTATGTATATTTATAAAAAACCTTTGTCAAGCAAAACCCTACAATGACTCAAAAATTGAAAACAAAATCAAAATAAGACTCTTAATTCCTTACAGATGAATCCAGAAGATAAACTCCTAACAGGCTTTGGGATTGACGGGGGGAGGAGGATTTTTCGAAAAGATCTGAAAAATCAAGAAAAAAAATTAGGATACTCAATATAGAAATAGGAATCTCAAAACTTTCCTAACAAGAATAATTCCATCCTAAGCTCTGATAGCACATAATGTGAGTTTTTGTAATTAGAATATAATATTAGAGTTGAGAACTTATTCTTGCAACAACGAAACACATGAGTGAACCAAAGATAATAACTGATCGAAAAAAATAGATAAACTTCAAAATAAAATCGATGGAAAGAATGAAGATGATATAAATGATGTCGTAAAAACCAAATTAAACATGGAATATCATCCCCTTACCAACTATTACGCTAGACACGAATGTAAACTAGAGGCTTAATCAAATACCTAACCACGAGATCTACTCTATGATCACAAAAAAAATCATAACGTCAACCTTTACATGAATCTTAAGATAAATGCAACATAATTTTCGTTTCTAGTTTACTAATTCCTATATATGAGAATATAAAAAATAAACTAAACTCTATCTTATCTTGTTTTGAGAATATCCAAAATAAACTAAACTCTATCTTATCTAGTTTTAAGTGTATCCAAAGCAAACTAAACTCTGTCTTACCTATATTGTCCAAAATATTAATAATAAATGTTAAATGTGACAGTTTATTTGACCAATCTCTCCTTGGGGCCCATGAACCTCTCTTGATTTTTGCATGCGTTCTACGCATTATCTTCCTGGATGAGACTCTTTCGGTTGGTAGAGTCCAACTAGCATTGGATTCATCATAACAGAAGAGTCCAACTTGAGTAGGACTCTTTGAGACGAATCAAAATGGGAGAATCCAACTTGGTTAGGACTCTTTGGAACGACAGCGTCCAACACAACTCCTCAGGATTCCTTGGCTCTTTCAATGTTGACCCATGGCGCTGAAGCTTCTTGTTTGTATTGTTCTTGCTTTCTAATGCCCCATGACCACATATTTAGTGATTCGTTCATCTTTTTATTACTCAAACATGTCATTGGTCCTCCTAGTCCTGCAAAGGATCAACAATGCTCTTGTGAGCTGGAACATGTACATCAATGTGTCTAGTCCCTTGACCAAGACTTGAACTTGGCTTTCAACTTTCATGTACCTAATGTGGATGTTGACCGAAGCTTTATCTAAGAGCCGGCATATTTTTGAACTTGACCTCATGACCTTGCATTTGCATGCATGTTTTCTCACATTCCACACATAAATATGACATGGACTAGGCTTGGATGAATGTTTGAACCTATTTCTTCCATTTAAGCATCGGCCCATTGCATTTGGAGTGTTTCTTTGAATCCTTTAGCTCTTATATCATCATTAGCCCACTTGAGAATGATAATAGATCTTGTTTAACTATGGGTCCACATGTTGCAACTTGATTTGCGTCATTATCCCCATCTTGAGAAAAAGATTTGTCCTCAAATCGTCCCCTACATCAAATAGAGATAAGTTAGAAACATTAAAACTTGCACAAACACCATACTCACTGTTAGTGTTGTGGCATAAGGCCAATCACCTTGGGCCTTTTTATCGACACTTTTGTATTTATTTATATAATTTGTAGCAACCATCAATTTATGTTAATTTAATTGTTTTATTGTATCATATAAAATAATGAAGCTTAGTATTAATAACTTAGAGTGTATCACAAAGACGTTGTGATGATTAGATCACTCAAAATAAAGTTATCAAATACTAAACATCCCTAATCATAGTATTAGCAAGACAATGCATCAGTAATATGGGTAGGTTAGCATGTTCAATTTCGATTCATTTTGAAGGAAGTAATTGATCTCGTCAACTATGGTGTAGTGACACTTAAACTAGAATATGAATGCTTATAGTTAACAAGTACATAGGATTGACCCAACTAGAGATTACAATATTATCAATGACTGATACTCTAAGAGAATAGTATGTGTAAGCGATCTTTAGACTTGGGATCACCAATGAGTCTTGAGTATAGATATCACTCTTTGGTTCTATATGTGTTATACCGTAAATGGGTAATGGGTAGCTTTTGGAGTGGTATGAAACGATTGTCAGTGATTAATAAAGGATTCACCACTCCTAAAACGTTAGGATGAGATATTCCTATGGAAACCTGTAAGACATCATGGAAACCTTTCCAAAGCATGAGTTTAATTAGAAGGAATTTTTGATTAGTACTCAAAGATCAAGACTTTCGATACGAGAAATCTTATGCGTATATTAATGAGGATGACAAGCAACCTTAGCATGCAAGTGTGGACTACTCTAGACGGTGTACACTTGTACACCTCAGCAAAGGAGCCTACTTGCAAGAACTACAAAGTCTTCTTGAGGTATTAACTCTCTTACTCACTAATTAATGAGTTTTGTAAATTAAAGGCCAAGTCTTGGTAAGGTTAAAACGTTAACTACACAAGCAAAAATAAGGAGTTGCAAAGTGTTGCAATTATTACGAATTAACTACCCTTGGTAGCCATAGTTGGCTTGTTGAGCAAACTCAAGGTTTGACTATAGTTCAATTTGGATCCTTGACCCACTAAAAGATTAAACAATCTTCCAAAGCAATATAGATGGTTATTGATTTGCACTAAAATAGTGCGAGCAAAAGGGATATGTTTCAAAGAATCTACTATATTCATTTGGAATATATATATATATATATATATATATATATATAACAAGTCTCACTTTACCTTTTGATGTTCTTGTAGATGTCGACTACGCAATTCAATCTTCATTCTATTATCAAATCAAATATGTTGACTTGTTTTAATTACTTGGATGAATTGTAATTTGAGAATTGTTCTCAAATTCGAGAAACTTGCACACGTCCTTTAGACAACAAAACCCAACCCTCTATAAGAGAGTGCATGTCGGGCAATTCAAATTTCTTATGAGAAGTCGATTGATGGTTATAAACTTGCCCAATATTTTATGTTGGTGTCCATGTCTCCAGAGCTTTAAAAGTAAAGTGAAAACTTTGATGGCTACACTATGATAGGATACCTCAAATAGTTGTCATGGCTTCCCATGGCATAGCGATGATAGGCTTCATCAAAAGGGTGAAAGACCTTGGGATAAACCTAGAAGGCAATCTTTACTCATATTTGATCTTGCAATCTTTTTTGCCAAGCTATAAGCAATTCATCATTGACTTCAAGATGAATAAGATTCAGATGTCGTTGACTGAGTTGGTGAATATGCTTAAACTCACAAAAAGTGAGATGCTAAATAAAATGGGTATTGTCTTGCTCGCGTTTTCTTCAAAAGGCAAAAATGTGTCTAAAGCCAAGCTTAGAAAGAAAAAGAAATAAGCGTGCAGTGAAAGCGAGTGGTTGGGTCAAAAAGGAAAAGAAACCTGAAAAAGACACTTGCTTTCATTGTTGCAAGACTGACCACTGGAGACGCAACTGCAAAGACTATCTTTAGTCTTGGAAGAAGCTTAGAGAAGTATCTAAATCAGGTACCCACATGATCGATCTACTTTCTACATTTGCTTCTAATGTCTGGATATTTGATACCAGATTTCCTGTTCATAGATTGGTGGCAAAAGAAGAATTAGATCTTTGAGTTTGATCCAAAGCAAGAGTCATGTGTCCAATTGTCGGAATCTAATATCTTAATTTTCCCAATGGGCTTGTACTAGAAATATATAACTGTCATTATGTTCTTGTACTTATAAAAAATCTTATATCTATTTTACGTTTGCAACAAAACAATGGTTTTACTGTTTTGAAAAATGAAATTAGATACTGTGTGGCACCAAGTATTAATGTTCATTAAGTTTTGAATATAGATGAACTAATACTTAGTGTACATATAGTATGAATGATGCTAGTCCTTCATATTTATGTTATTGTACGCTTAGTCACGTAGGAAAAGATCTCATATTCTAAATGTGCCTACAACGAAAAATTACTAAGACTCCTTTTTTAGGGAAAAGAAAAAAGATATACAAAGTTGTTTGGTCTAGTACACTCTAAGTTATCAATGTTAAGCTTACTATTTGAAATACTATAAATAAAGCAAATGAATAATCAAATAACAAAGGTTGTTGTAACCATATATAGTATATTTAAGTTCTAATACAAAGGTTCAAGTTGATTTGCCTTTGGGCATAACACTAACAGACTTCAACATGCTTTAAGGCCAATCACTCATTCTCTTCAAACTGATGGTTTTTACATTTTGTTCATGTTTAGTCTGGGAAAATGCTTTTAAGTTTTAATACTTCCCAAAATAATGGATAAGAATTTTCTTCAATGTATAGAATAACAAAGTCCGCAGGGAATATAAATTTTTCAACCATGACTAGGACATCCTCAATGATTCCCCTAGGGTGCTTGATAGAATGGTCGGCCAAATGAAGAGGGATTTCCGGATTGCAAATCTGCCATTCCACAAATCAATGTCTCAAGGTGAACCTCCAAATGGCCAGATCTCTCCTCCATGGTGGCTAGACGGCCCTATAGCGTAGTGGAAGTCGAGATTCCATAATCCTTTGCGATAATAGCATCGTTCTTGGCCAATGACCTGGATGCACCATGAACAATAAACAATACCAGAAAATAGAGTTATCAATAGCTCACTTCCCTAGATGTAACCCCAAACTTTGTGTTAGGATTCGTTGTGCCGGACCTTGTAGAGTATATAGTTAATTTAATTAATTAATATAATATAATATAATATAATATATATTATATTTGATAGTATATAAGTAATAATATAATATAATATAATATAATAATATATATATGCAGAATTTTAATGAAAGCGGTAACAGGACAAGATATAATTCTCGTGGTTCGGGAGATGTAAAATCTCCTTAATCCACGTTGAGCTCCGAAATCGGTAGCCCTTCAGCCTTTATTCAAGTTTCTGAATTTCCTCGGCTAATATTACAAAAATGCTAGAAGTAAATAAACTTGGGCAAAACAGTTGCCTGTAAATAATAAACTAGAAGCTGGAAAAACGAATTGAGGGGATATAGTGCCAGATCTACAAATATAGATTCGATATTCGAAATTATGTCCCAGTTATGTGAGATATGTATGATGCAGTTTTTCAAAATCAGTTCAATAGATTTGAAACTAAAAACCAAAAAAAATCCAGTCTCGAAAATTGAAGATTTGAAGGAAAATCAGTGAGTTGTGTGAGGTTAAAGCACACTTGAAAAGAGAAAATGCAGTAGTGAATTTAGGGAGTTAGAGGGTTAAAGAGTTAAATCTAGAGAGAATTGAGAGAAAAATCCAGTGAATGAATGAGTTTCATGTGTTTTTGGGTGTTTTTCTGGGTATTTATATTTACCGATTTTTAATCATGGCCGTTTAATATTAATGGATCGGACGGTTCATATTTTTGCTATTAGTCGACAAGTTGATTTATGTTTTTGGCCGTTGGCTGAATTTTGCTAAATGAATGGCTGGATTTTGTTTGCTATGTTCGAGAAGAGGTTTTTAAGGAGAGCCGTCGGATGACATTTGAATTGGGTGGCCAGGATCAGCTGATCTGTTCGAAATGAGTGAGCCGTTGGATTTGGAAAATCGAGCGGCTGAGATGTTGTGCAGCTTGTACAACTGTCACTTAATGATGTCCGTTGGATCAAGCAGGAAACAATGGCCACGATTTTGGCACACTGCACGAGAGTCGACATGGAATTCGTCCGTCCGATTTGCCTTGTTCAATGGCTGTGATCTAATATCAACTTTGGGCGCGGATTGAGCAAGGGAAACCGTTGGATTTGTGTTTGTTTTCAACGGTTCAGATTAATCTATCGCCATTTGAAGCAGCAACCGTTCGATTAAAAAATTGCATCGATGGCCTGTATTATTCGTGATCGGACTGGGCTTGGCGACGAGGCCTATCGTGAGCATTAAGGGACTGTCTCTTTAGGCTTTAGACAAAATTGTCCAGGCCCATTAAATACAAAAAACCCACATATAAATTTTAATAAAATATCCAAAATACAATTCTTAAGCATTTGGGCTAATAGCCCAAGAAAGGCCCATCGGAATAAAATATACAATCCATATCCGTAAATATATTTTGTGGAATTGTTTTAATTATTTAATTTCAATATTTGTTGGGTTTGCAAATTCAATTTCTAACACTTTGTCTACCAAAATTCCCTAAAAAAAGGCCTAGAATATAGTGAATGATGGGTTCATTCATTGTTACCACAATATTTGTTTTTTCAAATTCTAATTCATGTGTAATAATATCTAGTTGCAAATAGCTACTAATGGATAAATATCAGACAAGAAAGAAACACAGTCAGCAAGGCACCACAGTTGACTCTCGAAACAAATAATTAAATGCAAATCAGGATGTAATTTAACAAAAAATAACCAACAATTATGTAAACAACTCAGAAAAATAAGAATTTCATTATTGGGAAGAAAGACAAGGGATTCTCGACCAACGAGAATTTTATCATTTTTTTAATTATATATATTTATAAAAAAAACTTTGTCAAGCAGAACCCTAAAATGACTCAAAAATTGAAAACAAAATCAAAATAAGACTCTTAATTCCTTACAGATGAATACAGAAGATAAACTTCTAACATGCTTTGGGATTGACGGGGGGAGGGGGATTTTTCAAACAGATCTGAAAAATCAAGAAAAAAAAATTAGGATACTCAATATAGAAATAGGAATCTCGAAACTTTCCTAACAAGAATAATTCCATCCTAAGCTCTGATAGCACATAATGTGAGTTTTTGTAATAAGAATATAAACTTAGAGTTGAGAACTTATTCTTGCAACAACAAAACACATGAGAGAACCAAAGATAATAACTGATCGAAAAAAGTAGATAAACTTCAAAATAAAATTGATGGAAAGAATGAAGATGATATAAATGTGTTATGTCGTAAAAACCCAATTAAACATGGAACATCAACCCCTTACCAACTATTACGCTGGACACGAATGTAAACTAGAGGCTTAATCAAATACCTAACCGGGAAATTGAAGAACAAAAAGATTTCTCTCAGGTATGTAACACAAAATCAATCCTAAAATTTAGATGTATGGTTCAACCCTTACATTCCTTTTTATTGGCAACGACGTGACATGAGACTAGAACACTAATTCCTATATAGGAGAATATCCAAAATAAACTAAACTCTATCTTATCTTGTTTTGAGAATATCCAAAATAAACTAAACTCTATCTTATCTAGTTTTAAGTGTATCCAAAGCAAACTAAACTCTGTCTTACCTATATTGTAAAAATATTAATAATAAATATTAAATGTGACAGCTTATTCGACCAATCTCTCCTTGGGGCCCATGAACCTCTCTTGATTTTTGCATGCGTTCTACGCATTATCTTCCTAGATGAGACTCTTTCGGTTGGTAGAGTCCAACTAGCACTGGATTCATCATAATAGAAGAGTCCAACTTGAGTAGGACTCTTTGAGACGACTCAAAATGGGAGAATCCAACTTGGTTAGGACTCTTTGGAACGATAGCGTCCAACACAACTCCTCGGGATTCCTGGCTCTTTCAATGTTGACCCATGGCGCTGAAGATTCTTGTTTGTATTGTTCTTGCTTTCTAATGCCTCCCAGCCACATATTTAGTGCTTCGTTCAACAGCAGATGTGTGCTTGTTGTACAAGTGACTAATCTAATACATGGATGTGCAATAAGATCACAAGGAGAATCATGGACTTGCAAGTGATGGAGGTTGTGTTGTTTTCTTGAAAGTGAACTATTGTATTCTTGCCCAACCGGGTTATGCCCTCTATTCATTACAGGGATAGCTCATCAAACAGGATGGAAATGTGTACCAATATTCCTACCAGAAAGGAATATTGATAAGTCGACAGTCATGATACCCTGTTTGGTGATGAGCGGATGATGACAATGAACTGGATGCAGAGATGCTCTGTGTTCTTCTATGAGTCTAGGGGAGCTATATACAAGATCACCCTTAGATATACTAGAGGGCACGATGGAAGGGCATGATACACAGTTCATGATCAATAAATCAACCACTTATTTCACCTTGATAGGTCTAGCCTTGAGTATGGTTAAGGCAGTCTATGATTTGTAATTATTTCTATTTTGCAGTGCATCTCTTTGATGCACACCTTTGTAAATAAGTTATATTATATATAAGAATTCAGCTTATAAAAAAAAAGATTTTCTTAAATATCAGAGAATAATCACACAAAGGACTGCTCCACAAACTCCATAATTAACTGGTGTGTAAGAGAGATAGAATCATACCTTGTTAGATATGATGCATTACATGATGAGTCGTGCAAGTCTCCCAAAATCATTTTTGGGTTATGCCTTAGATACTGCATCACATGTATTCAACCGTGTTCGTTCAAAATTGGTTTATACCACTCTATATGATATATATATGGGTAAAAAAACATCTCAATTATTTGGGAATTTGAAGATGTCCAAGCTTACGTGAATCGGACTGAATCGAAAAAGTTCGAAGCAAAGTTCGATAAGTGCTTGTTTGTAAGGTATCCAAAAGATTGTTTTGGATATTACTTCTTCAATACCATGGAACAGAAGGTATTTGTCTCAAAACATGCAACTTTTATAGAAAAAACAAAGTTTATTCTAGAAGAATCAAGTGGGAGCAAAGTGGATCTTGAAGAAATTCAAGATCCACAAACAAGCATTGACTTACGGATGGAACAAGAGCAATTATCCCATAGAGATGAGATAACCAAAGAAGTTCAAACACAAGGACTTCGTAGGTCGGGTAAAGAACATTGAGCCCTTTATTCATTATGGATTCAACCTAAACGAATAAAATGATGTATTCGTCATAGATGATGATGAACAAGGAATTGACTATGAAAGATTGTTTATAGGATGCAAATGGGTTTTCAAAAGGAAAACCAACATGGAGGATAATGTAATTATCTACAAACTTAGACTGATAGTGAAAGGATATCGTCAAAACAAGGAATTAACTATGACGAAACCTTCTCTCAAGTAGCTATGATAAAATACATTACGATATTGCTTGTTTTTGAAGCACACTACTATTATAAAATTTGGAAGATGGATGTTAAAACAATGTTCCTTAACTAGAACTAACTGGAAGAGGTGTATATGATACAAGCCCAAGGTTTTGAATTCAATGACCAAGCTTCAGAGATCTATTTATAGACTCAAGCAAGCATCGAATTTGGAACATGAGTTTTGATTAAGCGATCCAATAATTTGATTTCATTAGAAATCCTGATGAACCTTGTATTGACAAGAAGGTTGAAGGTGATACAACAGTTTTCCTAGTGTTTAATGTAGAAAATATATTTTTCATAAGTAACAACATACCAATGGTTCAGTTTGTAAAGATCTAGCTATCCAAGCAATTTTCCATGAAAGATGTAGCCTATATTATGGAAATTATGATCTATAGAATTATGATTTACCCGCGTCGCCACGCGGTTGTTTTTATGACCGGATCTGGTCTTTTTGGCTCGAATCCGTAGATATGGGCAAAGAGTGGCGGCCGGGGAATGGTTACGCGCCTTTACGCGCACGATTGATGGCGCATGACTCACACGTGCCACTCGCCTGAATTCTGATGGGCAGATAACAGCCGTCCGACGGAGAAAAACGTCATGCGCAACAAATGCGGGACATCAACGCAAGGAACGCGCCATTCTGACTCTGTACATGTTGCTAATACTGGTCTCACGCGCCAGCGTATGACAAAACACGCACTGGCACGAGCGGTGGTCGGTGGCAGACGACACTTTTACAGGAGGTCAGAAATCAATTACAAAAATTGATTTGGATCGAAAATATAGCGAACTTGAATTTTACAGGAAATCATGGTCTGATACCACTATAATGCAATAACTAGAATGTTTAAATTGAATTTAAATATAACAAATCGAAATACGACAATGTTACCTTTTGCGAAAACGTGATCGGATCAAATATTAGGATAACGAGTTTACTAAAGTCTCGTTAGGTATTCACGTACTCAAATCTCTCCTTTGAAAATGGTCAGGCAACAATTCGAGAGAATTTGCTCTGGATGCTAAACACTTGAGAACTGTGTATATTTCATATATCAAATGAATAAACAAGTAGCCTAGTTATAAGAGTTGAAAATATTTGTTTATTCAATGTATAAACATTACATTAAGGTTTATAACGAATTTTAAATAATAATTTACTATTTAATTACTATTATTTTGATAAATGAATAGTTATAATTGTAAAGAAAATGTTCGAAACGTTTTCTTTATTTTTTACATTTTCCAACCAATAGCTTAACCGATCCTCGGAATTCTTGTGCAAACGCAAGATTTCCTGCGTTTGTACAATTTGAATCTGAATATTTTATTCCTTAAAGTGCTGGAGTGGAATGCATGTTTTGAAGTTTCATGTGGTCGAAATTGGAAGAGGAAAAAAATGTCAAATCGAAAAATCATCAAGAATGTCAGTAATCCGCCAAAGATTTTCATCGTCGCTTCAAATCTCTTCCTGCTCGTGAATATTCACACATTCGCGATAACTGTGAATTCCAGATCTATAGAAAAATATACCTGCATATCAGCTCGTCTCCACTTGAATTGAATCCATTTGCCGTTTTTCTTTACCATCTACCGAGTAGGACTTCTTTATTCTTGGAGATACGTGAACAGACAAGACCTCGCATGTGTCGAGTTTCCCAAAAAAACAACTCAAACTAGACAAAATGAGCCACCACCCTGTTCTCGTGGTCTTCCACGTCTTGAGAAGCAGCAGCAGAATACATAGTTCCAAAATCAAATGTCATATCAAGGAAATACAACAAAACCACTATTAAAATACAACATAAAAACATATAAATGATATAGCGCATGACAGATTCTAACATGAAATCGCACGACACTGACACATCAGCACAAAAGTCACTTGATACTTATTTCTCTGAACAAAATCGCACGACACACACACACATTCAAGAACACCTTTTCTCTTTCCCCCACCAATCAATCACCCTCACACCCTCACAGCCCATGGAACCATCGTTGGAATTCAAAGCCTTGTTTTTTTTTATTATATAGACAGCAAAAGAAAAACAATTTCAGGCTCAACTCTGCAGAATCAATGGCTGCTAACAGCAAGAATCACAAGTTGCCGTCATCGCTTCCATGGAACAAAAGAATCTGCTGGCCCTGCGATTCCGCCTTCTCTACATACTCGTAGACACGGGCTCTTAATTCATCAAATCCCCATGAACAACTCCACTCTACGGATACAACTACAACATAGCTTTTCAACGGATTAATCAATTCACATCTTCCTCCTGCTGTGGCCTTCGCTGCGTGTGTGTATATATACACATTATTTCTCTGAGCTTGTGTTTTGATTTCTGTCCCTAACTTTGATGGAGAATCATTATGGCTACGAGCGACATGAATCATCCTTGCACCCCGATTTAAGATTCCACCCAACCGATGAACGAAAGCTTCAGCTCCGGTGAATAAACTCATCAACTCTACCACCATATCGACCGATGACATACCCATTGATCCATCGTCCAACCCGTGGCTCCGTCATTTTGTCCCCAAATCAGCTGACAATGACGACAACCGTCGTCATTTGCCACTGATTTTCTATTTCCATGGCTGTGGATTTGAATCTTACGCCCCTGACTCCTTACCAAGTTGATAGGGGAAAGAAAAGGTGTACTTGAAGTTGCGTGTGAGAGAGAAAAAAAACAGCAGAGAAATAAGTACTCAAGTCATGTGACTTATTTTTCGTAAATTAATTTTGTGCTAATGTGTCAGTGTCGTGCGATTTTGTGTGGAAATCTATCGTGCACTATATCATTTCTCATGGGAATCACTCCAAATATCCATAAGATTAGAGGGAATGAAAAGTGAAAGATATTAATTCCAGTGACCAGAAATAGCTACCCCTATTCATGATCCTCCAAACATACTCAGCCGTCACGCAGTCTGTGCAGATCGTCAAGTCTTTTCTTGTTCAGATTGGTGGGGACGTTTATGAGTATGCTTGCATGGCTATAATACCTTACGGACTGCACGTTAAGCAGGAAGGCGAGCAAGAAGCAAGCTAGGATTGCAAAGAACTTTATGGAGAATATAAGCATGTTGCTGTAACTGAAGATATACACGGGTGAGCAGTGGTTGGCACTGCCACCTCCACTCGACATCAGGGTTGCGGTGGATGCCTGTAACACCCACCTTTGACCAATCGACCGCTATAATTGAGTGTGGAAGACGAGATCCAAGGAGTACGAAGAACATCTCAGCCACAAAGCAACATTTTGTAACAACAAGGGTGGATTTAGAAAAAAAAATATAGGTGTAGCCCCCCAAAAAAATTTAAGGTGAAATTTTTTTATGAGGATCCAAAAAAAATTTTGGGGGATAAATAATATTTTATACTAACAAAGTTAATTTATTTTTTTAGAATTCAAAATACATTATTTGATTGAAATATTACTAAAATTTGGCCCAAACATGTTAAAAAAAATTCAAGCATATTTAATTTTTTTGGGGCCCATATATATTTAAAGGTATCCAAAAAAATTTGGGGGCAAGAACCCCTCCCGCCCCCTCCCCGTAAATTTTCCCTTGTGTGAGAGGACAATTGAAGGAATAAACTGAATAAGTGAAACAAGGGTAGTTAAAGTAGTTATGTCAATCGTGTTTTAGTATTTGTAGTCGTGTTTCATGTATTCAGTCATATCTCATTTTGTTAGCGTCAAAGTCACATGTCCACTTATTTAGTCATGTGAGTCGTCTGAAACACGTCAATTATTTCATTTCTTAAAAATAGGAGAAAGAGTCATGGTAATAGATATGCAAAAATTTATGAAATATCTTCTTTTTCTCCAAATCTTCCCCTCTCTGTTCTGTATCTTGTTCTCCTATAAATCATCCCCGGCCTGTAAATCATAGCCATATGATCCAACATTTTCGCCAATCATGAGAAATCTTCACCCTCAAGCTCCACCCCACAAGAAAAATCCACCCCCTCCTCCTAAGTTATCAACACAGACAAACCTGCTTATGCAAATGTTTTGATGGGTAAGCGGTCGGAGCTCGTAGATCATACCAAAATACTACCACGTTACCAAACAAGGGACATACCACTGACTCTAATGGAAAAATTATGGAGACAATGAACGCTCAGTTAGCTGTTAAGGATTCAAAAATGCAATTGAATTTCGATGATATGCATCAAATGATGCTATCTACTCAACAAGAGCTTATGCAGCAATTACACGCCAGTTATGATACAGCCTCTGGTTGCAAGCAACCACAATCTATCTTGGGTATTCCACCAAAACATGATGTTGGTCCTTCTTACCCACGATCAAGCACTTATGGATTCTTCATCCAAATCAACGTCACTCCCCTAAACCAATTGAATTCAAAATGGATGATATAGACCATAGAATGAAGTCAAGATGACCTACACTGACTTCCCTAAGTTCAATAGAAGCAACCCACGATCCCCGATTGGGAGAAGTAACATTTTCTTCTCTATCTACAGTGGAATCTCTTATGTAGAACGGTTGAACTTTGATTGAGTTCATCTTGAAGGTATTGCGGATGTGTGGTTCCATAGTCTGGTTTACTCCAGACCTAAAAATTGGAACTCTTTTATTGCAGCTGTCTTGATACATTTTGACACAAAAAAATCAAGGTAACTTATTGGAAAAAATATTGTGTTGCCCAAAATTCACTATGAAGAACCAAAAGTATATGTATAAGTGTGAAGGAAGAAAGAAAGAAAGAAAGAAAATACAACAAATGAAATCACATAAGAAAAATGGATATAAAGATCACATCCATGTAGCTCAACCTCCCCTGTAAAGCTTGAAACTATAATCATCACTTGCCTGACTACCACGTACTCTAGGAATGGGGTTAAAACAAAATTGATCTAAACTTGTAACTTCTCAGGTTGCCACATATTATTTTTTTATCACAGGAGTCATAACTTGAACTTTGCTCAGCTCAGCCTGCATCTGATGACATACAGGAGTCATAATTGTCAACATATCAATAACTAGGATTGGTAAACAGCTCATCCTGGTCGCCTGATTAGTTATTGGATTGTTCTTTAATTCCCATATCTAGGTAATGCAGCCAGCCTGGAGGAAAGATAGTATCCACTTTGACATGTTTTAGGGGCTAACCTCGCTGATCTCTTTGCTAACATCCAACACATAGAAGGATGTGTTGCTTGTCTGTGTCTCCTGAGATAGATTTTCTCCTTTGCAATACTTTCTTTTTGATGATCCTTCTTTGCGGATCACGTGTAGTATTCACCTCTGAGCATAAATTTCACTCATGCAGCTTCAGGTGTGGTTGTTTTTTTCTTGTTACTTTCATGTAGGTTGCCGGTTGGATCATCCAATCATTCAATTTGTAACTTATTGGAAAACTTTATATACCTCAAACAAAGAAATATTGAAGCATTGCATGATGTATTGGAACAGTTCTATTCCATGGTCACCTCTGTTTAAATCCAATATCTTGAGTTTGAGGAAATGTGTCCCTATGATAAATTTGTGGGTTTCTTGAAATCATCCTTAATAGCAGCAGTTCAAGCTCAACATCCACAAAACCTTGTTAGCAGCAATCGCCATTGCTAGAGAACAAGAGTTTGTTGTCAACGCCTTACTCAAAACTCACTACGAGTGCTCCTCCCATGCCAGTATATCAAAATCGAAGTGTACCTGCTCTAATGCAACAACATTACAATCCTGACAGGCTAAAACCATAGTTGGCTCCATCCTCCAAATGCAAGTTCATTACATATGAAGAAATGAAGGATAGAATTGCAAAAAAAAAAAACTTTGTTTTGAGTGTGGCATTTCCTTTTCTATTGGACACCAATGCTCTACCAAAGTCTATGCTATGCACAATGAACCAATATTCGAATTGGATCAATTCTTGGCAGAAATAGAAATAGATGTTAAGGAGGAGTTTGAACTTGGACATGATGGTACTATTTCCCTTAATGCCATCTATGGTCAGTCGGTTCTCACCACTTACCGAGTCCAAGGATATTACAAAGGTAATCCTCTTTTCAATGGAGGTAGTTCTCACTATTTTATTGATAAGAAATTCATTGTTAAAATGTATTGTCTTGTGGAGTATGCACAACCAATGAAAGTGGTTGATGAGGTAAGTCATGTAAGATCTCCGAAAGCTATATTACGTGTTATGATGCAAAATTTGTGCGAAAGCGTAAACATAAGTGTGTGTTAAGCATACATAACAAAAATTTCAGAGATCTTTTG
>JAOWBN010158711.1:0-18481 GCA_028565015.1 Pinguicula moranensis
CATTATTGTAATTATATCAAACTTAAAAATGACTTACAAGACAAGATTACCCTCACGAATTATTTTGTAAATGTATCTTAGTCATCAATCAACAGGAATTTGTTAAATTCATAGTTAAATGAAGGTTATTTTGGTAATTTATTATTAATTTTGTAGCATATAATTAAAATAAAATTTTAAATAATTATATTTGAAGTACTTGCGCAAAATACCCCTCTTAAAATAAGAACAAATAATAGAATTAGTACAAGGATAAATTAATAAATAAGTAAAAGTCTCTAAAAGATGGCTTAAGGCCATATTCGGACATTAGATAAGCGTTTGAAAATGTTGCTCAAGTACATCTTCTTCGAAAGGGTTTCTGCTTAAAAGTAGATAAATAAACAATAATATTTGATTTCTAAAGCACAACGAACTTTTGCTTAGTTTAGCTAGGAGAATCTTGTCTAAAGCAAGTACCCAATTGTCACGGCAAATGAGATCGCCTGAACCTTGTAGTTTATCAGATGAAACCTTTTGAAGTCCTTCAACATAACACACTAAGTAGATGATGAATCCTTCACACTCTTTTTCAACCCAAAGCAACTACGCTCCTTCGGACAAATCAAACTGCAAATATGGATCTTCAAACATCCTTGAATGAACCAACCAACAAAACAAGCTTATTTCTTGAGTCATCTTGAGCCCTTCCATATTCCTCCCTCAAACGAAAACCGAAACAAATTAATCCCGATTTTGTTCGACATCCTCTGCAGGCATCACGGTCCAAGACTGTAAGGACCTTCTCCCATATAATGGCCTTCCATATAGAGAGTTGCATTGTGTGGATGCAAGCCATCCATCACCATGAACTGCATGTCGTCAGATGGCTTCCAGTGTCTTTTTCTCTGGTTTATGAACCAGTTGTTGATCTGCTTCTGGTCAAGCCCCGTTGTCTCTGCCAAAGCCACCTTCTCCGACTCCTGTTCCATCCTCAAAAAACCCATAAATAAGATTAATCATTGGGGATCATGGTCTGTAACTCAGTGCTGGAATCGCTGTTAGTTCAAGTGGTAGAGTTTTCTTCGTGCAGATAAACCCCTGAGTGTATGCATGTTAACTGTTTGGCTGATAAAAAAATCTACAAATTAATGATTATAAGAATCGATTAATATTTTTACTAGATCATGGGTTCAAATGGGATACTCACGGAATTTATCTGTACATTTGTTTAGAGTAGTTTTGCTCTATCATTATATTAAATTCGAGATGTCAGGTTTGTTACTGTGACTCTATCAATTGAACTTTACGTAATTAAACTATTGCATAGTAAGAACTAACTATCTGTATCACCACTCTACTGATAAAGAAGTTAGATATGATTTCTATTGCTTACTGATGGATAAGGCCATTTGTAGTGCAACTCCCACCAGCTGAGAAGCTTCTGCCTTGCTTCTTTCGGCAGTTTCCCTTTCTTCTTCTTCTTGGACAGCTCCTGTTGCAGACTACTCAGATACCCACTGTACTTCTTCAACAAATGATTTTTAAGTTCACGGTCCTCGGCCCGAGGATCGATTTCCGGGATTCCGGTTTCACCGCCGCTGTTATCTTGATCGTCCTCAGATGACCCTCCTCCCTCGCAGTTCTCATCTATTGTTTTTAGAGAAAAAAATAATTGTAGCAGTAGAAACATTTAATCAAGTACTCAAATCAGTGAACAAGCTACACAATAATGCATGTGGGTAAAACAAGGGAGCATTATCCAGTTTGGCCCATGATCACTTTAATTTAGTGGTCAGACAAAAAAAATAAAAGAAACAAATAAGGAATATGAGAAACAAAATGAAAAAATGTATAAAATTAAGTCTGACAATATGGTCATGTTACAGGTAGGGGGAGTAGCACATTGATATGAACAGCATCCTATGATAAATGATTCTTATGTCTGCCATTTTTCCAAGGCCTAGGAGAGCTACAAAGAAGACTGAAAGGGATGACAAAAATTATTGCTGGGGTTATCCATTTCCAGACATGCAATCTAGTGATAATTTGTTGAATTATTTCAAGAAGAAAATGGGGTTTCATCCATGCAATTATATTCAAATTTTTTTAATTAGAACCACAGTGGAACAAAAAATAGCACTTTATTTTATTTTTTTAAATTGTAGGCTCGTGATTAGGGTTTTTCTTTATTGGCTTAGACACTCGTGATCAGGCATTGGAAAAGGGCAAATAGCAGTCAAAGTTCTTCTGTATTCAGTTGGAAATAGCAAAGAGTGGAAATATTAAATGAAGACAACCGTGTTTTCTGAACGTACCCTATAAACTCTAGCAAGGTCTTATACCCCAATTATGGTGAAATTAGGGTAATAATATTTTTTAATTAAGAAAAAAAGGCCTTGATAACAGAAGCCATTACACATTCCGCACAAAAGACCACCCCTTTTTACACTCTCCCTGGCTAAAACTCCCTGTCTGTCTGTCTTTCTATATATATGCATAAAGAGAAAATGGGCAATGAAAATCTATACCAGAGTTCAAGATCCGGACAGGAGCATTCGTAATCATGCTGAGTTGTGTTTCGATCCGCCGCATGAATTCCATGGCTTCTTGCAAAGGTCTAGTCAATTCCTCTCGATACTTCACAAGCATATCATAGTAAGCTTCCTGAGTTCACACAAACAAGCAGGATAGTTAGAACGAAGAAATAAGGTGGCTACGAGAAGTTTATTTTTGGGAATTTGGAATGGTATAACAACAAAACTATTTAACTGAAATTTCTCCATAAATACGGAAGAGTAGTTTAAAATATTGGAACAAAAAGCAACCCAAAAAAATTAATTGAAGTTTTGCTCATTTGAAGCTTATTTTTAAAAAAGTTAATAAAAATAGTAATTAGTAGAATTTTGTTCTAGATGAATTACCATAAATTGATCGAGTTCTGGATCCTTGGAATCATCTATGTTGCCCACTGTAGCTCGCTGCCTCGCCTCGAACTCTTGCCGGGCCTGCCCAAGACGCGCCACCACCTCCGGTGGAGCTCCGACCTGAAAATGATTAGAGGTTCACTACTGTTAGAAAAATATATATATCATATTTGATCAAACACACAAATCTACTCTTTTTTTTATATATAAATAGCACATGATCATAGTGTTTGCAAAAGATGATACTAAATTAAACTAAACCTTTTGGCAATCCATGTAAGCTTGTAGAAGATTGGAGTACTGCGGATGCGCAACAATCTTGGCTTTCAAAGCATCAACCGAAGAATAATTTTGATGATCCTGATGAACCCTTTGATGAATAGCAGAAGAATAATTGAATTTTGGGGAGTGGTGATGATTATGTGAAGGTCCAGCTTCGGTTTTCACAATGGGCTGCTGCTGGTGCTGATGCTCTTCATGATCAAAGCAATCGCCGGAGTGAAGATTGAATCCGACGCCTAACGGCAATTGGCCGTGATGATGGCCAGAGTTGTTGTTGGTACGTTCGTAGATGGAGGAGCTCGGATCAAGAACCGGACCGCCGCTGTACAGAAAACGGCTTCCGCCATCGCCGCCGGAATTTAGGTTGCCGCTCATCTGATGGTTGTATCCCTCCATTATTGAAAGAAATTGAGTCTTCGTAGCTCAGCCTCGAGTGTTCGAGCAATCTTAATTACAAATGGAGTTCTGATACCCTCTAAACATAAATTCTTGAGAAATTTTTGATTTATCAAAAACAAAAATTCAATAGACAGTGGGAGAAAAACGAAAACCCTAGCTAAATCTAGGGTTGATCATTTTGAATTCGATCTTGTTTTTTCTTTTCTTGAAGAACTAAAAAATTCAGGACAAGTTCATGATCGGAATCAAGGTAAAACTACTGACAAGCTGCTTCGAAGGTCTTAAAGATCAATGGAAGTACGAGATGTGAATAAAGGGTTTGTGGAGAGTTTCACATGGCGGTGCCGTTGTGGACGGGGGTTGAGGTAGCCGGAAGGAAGAGGAGCGGAGGAAAAAAGAGAGTAATACTTTTCCTGGTTGACAAGACGTTGTGAATTGAAGAAGAATAAAGAAACATATCTAACATGGAAAATTGTTGCCAATCAAAGAAAGACCACAACTTGACAAATGATCTTTTTGGTTTCTTGTTTATCCTTTTGTTTTCTTCTAAATTACTAGTGTGTGTTTTTCCTTTACACCACCTGCATTCACCACACCTCAGCCCACCCACCCACCCAACCCCAACCCTTTGGTAATTTATGCAATCTTTTGGAAATAAGTGATGGTTAATTTAATGAGTCTATACGTAGGATTATGAAGAAACAACGGTAATATCAATTTACCCATTGTGCTTTGCTTAATAGGCACTCTCTCCAAATAGGAATCTGTCCCCTTGCATTTTCAAATAGAAAATTGGTTCGTTTATGACCAAATGGCCTTAATTTAATTAATAAATATATTTGGGAATGGCAGTTTGATAATAAAATAAAAAAATAAAAAATAAAAATAAAAAATAATAACACTTTATTTATCCAATATTGTAGGTAATCCGCATTGACATCGCTAGATACCATACATTGGAGATCGATAAGCCGCTATCCATAATTGCCACTACCGAACAGCAGTCGAACAAATTGGTCCGAAGTAAACTTGGAGTTATCCTCGAAACCGGATAACTCCAATCAGGACACCAAACGCACCGTTACGAATGAATATTGAAGTTCGTTTAAGACAGCACAACTGATCATATATGCTCACAAAAATGTACATACGTTGTAAGCCAATTTTGATGAAATAAAATTTTTGCTTATAAAAGAAAAGTTAGTTTAAACACCAATTTTATATCTTGTGAAGAATTCTAAAACTCAACCTTGAAATATATAGTCATTTCGTAGTTTCCCCACATGTGAATTTATAAGGTACGTTTTTAGAAAAATAACTTCGGGCTTAAATAAGCAAAGTAAGCTTTTTTTTAGTGTTCTGGAAATCAACTTCTGCTTTTATTTGGTTAGCTTTAAGTTGGCATAGGCCTTTTTTACAGAATGTGCAGTTAGGATTTTTTAAAAAATACAAGTTATCTAAAACATTGTCCAAATACCAACAAGGATCCACAACATTTTTTTGTTAAACAAAATTTATTGATTATTGGCCATGCCTTGAAAATGTATTGATCAAGCAGGCGAAAAGCCAAGATACATTGCCTAATGGGTGAGAAATTGTAAATTTTTTTATTTAGGGGGTGCAGATATATTAATGTAATAATATAAGAATATTTTTAAACTTTAAAAAAAATTAAGAATTCATTAAAATTAATAAATAATAATACTTTTTGAAATTTTTGGGATACGGGGATCAATTGCTGTTTTTATAGATAAAAAATCAGAAGTCAAACCCTGGCGATAAGTATTATTACACTCTCACGACCATTAATTAATCCGGGATAAAACTTCTAAATAGTAAATGATCCCCCACTCCCACCACAAAAGAGATTTTTTTTTTTATAGGTAATTAGCAGATCGGGGTACCCTTCCCATCGGGGTCAAGGCACTCAGTCAGGATTACTGCTGCTCTCCGACGGCTAACACTCCACATAGGTGGAGCCCTATCCCAGTATCCTTTGGGCCCACTGGGCCCTCCGACTAATCCAGAGGTATCTGTCACAAGATTGGTATCAGGAAAAATCGAACACTCGACCTCACGAGGCAAATCATGTGTGTCGAGGTCTATCCACCACTGAACAAACTTATTCGGATCCCACCACAAAAGAGAACCCGATTCCATGATCAGACATTAATTTTCACCTTATGTTATTTTTGGGTGCGGTGGGGGAAATGAGTGTTGTGACTGGTAGGCTGCATCACTGAGTGTGACTGCATATTCAACGGTAAACAGTGAAAGTTAACTGACAACAACTGTTCGTGATAGAACCCAAGCAAGAGTTGTTTTTGCAAGGAAAAGATCACGTGCGCAGTGCATGAACCATATAGTCTCCACACTCCACGCACACCGCCATTAAACACTAATTCAAGGCTCACACGTAGTAGAAAAGGAGAGGGTGAAACTACGTACTGTTTGTTATCATACAAGGGTTGAGATTTGTTTTTTCGTGATTTTACTTTGATTATCAAATAACGTTTTTTTTATTTGACTATCTAATAACTATATTGGTTCTATTCTACCGAGCTAGAGCTAAGATTCTGGAAGGGAACTTATAAAAAAAAAATGGATTTTGGAAGGGAAGTGAAAAGACACCAACTACGATCGAACCCAAATGAAGAATAACATTTCCAATATTAATTTTTCCGTTCACTGTACAAATCTGTACAAATCTAAAAATTTGTTCACTTCACCTAACTCCAATTGGTTTCATCTATCTTGGTCTTTCGGTGGGGGCCGACCCCAAGAGATTAAGCACTTGACCGCCAATAGTTGATAAATTTAGTAGTACAAGGATACCAGTCTGGAAGATGAAGAGAAAGACGTGTCAACGCTGTTGAAATATCACCTCGAGTGGACAAAAAATTGGATTGTGCAGTGGAATACATGGGATTCGAAGCCACCATCCAAGGTAAGGGGATGCTAGATTAAGATATATGGACTCCCATATCAGGCGTGGACAGACAAGGCATTGACAGTACTGGGTAATCAGGTGGGTAGAATGATAAAAGTGGATGATGTAACACTAAGAAAATATAATTTGGAAGCAACACAGATCCAGGTAGAGGTAGACTTAATGATGAGTGTGAATCAGATAAAAAATATCAGTGTTGATGGAATTGACTACAAGATAGGAATTGTGGAAGTGGGTGAGAAAAAATTTGAAATGACCACATTGGAAGATGTTGAGAGGACAGAAAACTCCTCTAAAGAAAATAGCTCACAGGAGGGACATGATCTTGATGAAGTTTGGACTGAAGATGGTAGCTATTTGAATATATAAACTTGGTGAAACCTATTCAGGAGACATAGAAGGAACAGTCTGAACACTCTGAACAATCACATGCCCATGATAAACAAACTGAGAGCTATGTGGCAGAACAGGGAGATATCAACGTTAGACAAGGTAAGTTCTAGGAAGATAAAAGTTTGGATGAGATAACAAAAACAATGTTCCCACATAAGGCTGAAGAGTGGGATAGTGAAAATGATATTGTGTTAGTAGGGGAGGAAAGTACTGCAAGCCAAATAATATTCTCTGATGAAATTATTCTAGAAACACAATTGGAGCAAATACAAAACAGATTAGAAAAGGAACTTCCAGAGGAGAATGAACCTTCAGGCAACATTGATGTTGGTGGAACAGGGCAGCAACTAACACAAGGGGAAGGGGAGACAGGTGATGAGAAAATATTAGATAACTTAAAAAAGGATATTTGTGACTTATTACATCAGTGCCAAAGATAGGAGAAAAATGTGGATATGAAAAATTTGAATACGTCAGTAAGAATATTTTTAGCAGAGAGCACAAAATAGACTCAAAGTAAGAGGAACGCAAAAATGGTGTACTTAGAAAATATCAGCACACATGGAACTTGTACTGGTAAAAAGGACAAGCATAAGGTTAAGTCGTGGAAAAAAATTGCACATAAGAGTTTAAACCAACAGATACTAGAAGATTGGAGAGATCTCCTATTATCCAATTCTAAAGGGTAGACTGGCTGAGACTGAACCAAAAGTCGTGGCTTCTATGACGAATAGTGGAATAGAGACAGTGAATTCTAGACACATGAGACTGGAAGCAGATGAAGATCTGAAATTTGAGAAAGCCTTAGGCATTCTACATCAACAAACAGACTCACAATCTAAAGAAGCTTTATTGGAAATAGCCAGCAGAGCGAAAGGATGAAAATGAGGAATAAGAGGAAGGAAGGAAATAAGCCTAACTAATGCATCTACTCACCTATAATGTAAGAGGATTAGGAGGAAAGGGAAGGAGGCAAATGATAAGAAAACTTTTAACTACACTTCAAGTAGATTTCCTTAGCATACAAGGAAAAAAAAGTGATCTCGAGGAGACTGTGACATCACTTAAGGTATGATGAAAGTTTTGATTGAGTTTACAAAGGAGCACAAGGGCAGTCATGGAGATTGTTGTGTATCTAGAATACCAACACATTCAAGAGATGGGATATTCTAGATGGCGAAGGGGTGTGTCTGTAGTTTGGGATGATGAAAAAGTGATATCGTATATGATTAATGTTTATGGGCCAACAAATATACAAGGCAAACAGTGCCAATGGAACAACTTACTGCAGTTGAAAAAAGGAAAAGAGAGGGACAAGTGGTGTGTTATGGGAGACTTTAACGCGGTTTTGGATAGAAGTGTAAGGAAAGGAGCAGCTAGCAACAGAAATGATTCGAAAATTGCCTCATTCAGACAATTTGTGAATGATATGGAGATGCAAGATTTAGGAATGCAAAAGAGGAAGTATACTTGGTATCTCTCATCTCACAAAGTTATGAGCAAACTTGGCAGATTTTTGATAAATAAGAAATGGATAGGAACTGAGGTAGATTGGGTGCTAACTGGCTTGGAAAAAGAAGATTCAGACCACTGTCCAGTTAGTTAATGCTCAAAGATTCATAAATGGGGCCCGAAGCCAGGGTGTTTGATGGGTGACTGGAATTGAAAGATTACAATAATCTGGTGAAGAATATTTGGGCTGAAATAGAGATAAATGGCTTTTCATGTTACAAGTGTAAGGAAAAGCTAAAAATCTTGCGAGAGGTTATCAAGAAATGTAGTCACAGTGAGCAAAAAAATCTCGATAGAATAAGATGTGAAGTCTTAACCTCACTCAAACAATATGAACTGGCAGCAGAAGAAGAAGAATCAAATGAAGAATCCATAACGCAGTATGCTAAACTTAGATAGAAGCTGACAGAGATCATCAACAGGATAGTACCTTATTCCAGAAAGCCAAAATTAGTTGGATGCAGATGGGCAATGCAAATACCTACTTCTTTCATAGATGGGTTAGAAAAAATAGGAGCAAAAAGAATATCCAAGGTATCTTCGATCAGGGGATCTGGATTGAAAAGGTGGAGGACATAAGAGAATGCTTCGGATTCTTTTCTCACTTTCAGTGTAGATTTACAGAAACAAATAAGAATAGACCGAAACTGGGCTCTCTACAACTGAAAAAACTATCTTTATTGGAACAACAGTGGCTCGCGGCACCTTTTAGTGAGGATGAAATAACTCAAGCCATGGAAAATTGTGGAAACAGAAAGAGTATGATATACTTCAGATGATAACAGAGTTCTATCGAAACTGCAAGATAGTGAAAGGAGGTAACGCGGCCCATATCATGCTCATAGCAAAGACAGCCTCACCACATACAGTAGACGATTACAGGCCAATGACATTGATTGGAGGAATGTAAAAATCATATCTAAGGTATTGTCTAATAGGTTGAGTCAGGTACTGGAAAACATTATAGCAAGAATAAAATGGCCTTTCTGAAAGGGAGACAAATCAAACAATTGGAGCTGAAAAAAAAAGATTCTGACACTACTCTTCAAGATAGATTTCGAGAAAGCCTTTGACATGGTTAGCTGGGATTATCTAATAGATGTGATGGAGAATATACATATGCCACAATGCTGAATCTGATAGATTAAAAAGTGCCTGGATAATGGCTGCCAAACTAAAGAGTTTTACAGACAAATAGGGCTGAGACAAGGAGATCCACTCTCATCGTTGTTATTCCTGTTAGTCGCAAAAGGCTTGTATACCATAGTAAAAAATGGCTGAAGAGTTGGAATTATATACACCGCTGAAAATAGGTAAAGGAAAGGTGAAGTTCTCGCAAAAGGCTTGTATGCCAATCCAGAAGCATCTTTTGGGTGCGCATGTTGTCTCAAAATAAAATCGTCTTCAAATTCTGTTATTTTTCCTTTCGGATCATTACTTTTAGTTAATTTTTACTATTTTTGATAATAAATTGTTTGTCAATTAGGAAGACTATTTAAACCAGATTTAGGCCAAATTTTTGGCAGATTGCTTGTCTTATTTTGAATTTAAATTAGGAATAATTTTTGAGATTTACTATCTTTGGCAAAATTTGAATATTGACGATTTTTTGCTAAAGCCTGGCTTATGAACTTAGTTTTCAACATTGAATTATTATTGAATATTATTGAAACCTTAGCAACTTTTTTTCTTATTTTTGGGCATTTTTCTGTCATTCTTTTATGTAAATCATATGGTGGAACTAGCCCGCAGAATCATCGCTATTTTACCAAGTGTCACAGTAATAAATTGCAGGAAAATTGTCTAGATAAATGGACATTCAAACACAGTATTGACGGAACTTTTAAAGTCAAAGACGCGTATAGGGAGCAATTTGTGATGAACAGGTTAATCCCTTCTCTGATGAAATGCTGCAGCGGCTCATGAATGGGAGATTAAAGTTTATAAGTTGCAAGGTCGTGGCCTTCATTTGGAAATTATTGCAACATAAACTACTAACGTTTTAAATGCTCAACATCCTTTTTTTTTCGGCTAAGCAAATTTTAGCGTTGGACTTTTTCCCTAAAAAACGTAACTATACATAAAAATCGTATTTGTGCCGCTGGCCGAAAATTATTTACAGCCTTGCATGAATTGTATAGGTTTTAACATCCAATCACCCAGTTGAAAAAACAAAAGGTTGAACTTTCGCCTTTAGCTATATCCAGCAACTGTGTTCGGCTCTTATGAATACCTCATCCGGTTCAATGGTAGAGGCCCGGAAGTGTATCTAGTTACCTGGTCAACATCCATTTGAATGTACATTTTGCAAAGTTTGTTAAGAGGATGCGGAGCATCTGTTCCTACAAATTGATTAAAATGACTTTATTAAATTTTAATACTTTTTATTAGTAAAATTGTTCGAAATCAATAAATTAAATGACTGTAATATATCTTGGTCCGCAACATAAATAATCTCTTTGTATAATTAGATGGGTAAGTAAGACTGTGTACATTTGACCCATAGACCTTAATTTGGTTAGCAATATATTGGGTATGTTATTATTGAAAGGATGGCTTCGATTTCACCCTACTTCATGGTCTAGACCAACTTTGGAACAATTTCAGACAAAAGTATCGTAGGATATAGCAAAGAAATGTGGACTGCAATTTGGGTTGCTACTTCATCGTAGCTATGGGGCGCAAACACTCATTTTATGAATGCAGGTGCAACTCTAGAAGTGGTATTATGGTAGTGGTTCAAAGCAAAACCGAGTCCAAAGTTTGGGTATTCTATAGGAGATTGGTTGAATCAACCAATATCAAGTCCAACTGGTTGCAAATAATCTTTTTGTCCCGTAGGTAGGTGTTGTAGATTGCAAAACATTTCTGTACATTTTTTTTTCGAGGGCAATATAAACCAAAAAAAATCTAACCCCAATTGGTACAAGGGGTAATTGAAATGCAATTTTTTTAAGGCATTTGTTTCTGATTTTTCTTTTTGGCGTCATCAAGAATAATATAATTGAGAGACCTAGGTATCTGTTGTCATCATAGAGTAGTGAGAGGTTGTGCCCCAGAAGTGGGGGAGTGTGCCCCCCCGGACGTTACGCGCTACAAAGAGTGATTGGTGGGGCCCAGAAATTAAGGGGAGAGAGAGAAAAAAAATGCAGAGATGTGACAGTGCCTATCTATATCAGTACTTGAAACTCTTCTTCTCACCATACATTTTTTTTTATCATGATCCATCCATTCATTACTTTCTGTTTATTTAGTATTTTTAGTATTAAGAAATCATTATTCATAAATTTAAGTTCATCAAATATCTTATTTAGGGAATGAATATTCAAAAGTTGTGTGTTTTTAATTGAAAGTTTCTAAAATCAGTTAATGGTTGTTGGAGACTTCTTAAAGAGTTCCTAAAATAGAGAAAATTGAACAAATAATCAACAAAAAAATACATATAGGGATTTCGTATACTCTTTTGTAAAGGTGTTCAACTATAACTTTTTGATAAATCTTTGCAACTTCATTGAAGGTAAGAGCTCTAGGTTCGATGCCTTAATGAACAAATATCCTTTAGGAATTAAAATGGTGTGTGCACATGTTTTGACTATAAAAAAGTACAACTTCTCAAGATATGATTTAAAAATTAAAAATTAATTTCTAAAACACTTAAAAGTGAAACGTTTTCTTATTTTAAACTTAGAAACTAGTCATTAAATGTGCCTATCATTCACTTAGATTCTTTGACGAATCATGTGTTTAGTACTTTGTCTTAAACCCTTGCAACTCTAGTGGCCTATGCATGGGGAAGGAGCACCTAGCTCAGTAAAGGCAAACACAAATCTGTGTTAAATGATTGATTAAGCAGCAAATGGGGAAGGATATACAAGATTAGTACAAGAGCAAGAGCCTGGCCTCTTGATTCTCTGTCCATTTTTTTTTTAAATATACTAACTAAAGTTCATGTCCATCCGTATTCTAAAAAATATAAAATTAAATTTCAAATCATGAAAGCTAAAATACTTACCTCCCAAATCCATTGTTTTTTTTAAAAAAAATACACAAAGTTCATGCAGTCCTAAATATTTGAACGGCTAAAATTATTATTTTTTTGTAATCATTGAGGAGATAAATTATTGTTAATTCCTAACAAATTTTTATTCAACTCTCTACCAAAAATTTTAACCTTTAAAAAAATTAGCCACCTAAAAAAATTATTTGGGTCCCTTCTAAAGAATTTTTTGGGATTCCTAAATTTTTTTTGGGCCCAACTTGTATATAATTTTTTCTATATCCAATATTGGCAGACAATTCGACGAGCTATTTAGATTAGGATGGTTCACACAAACCGAACGGGCCTTGTTAGCCTAACGGCAAAGCAAGCGGCCTTTGGTTCTCATGGCGTGCCCACAGGTCGAGGGTTCGAGCTCCCATCGTTGTGTGGGGAGTTTCGCTGTTATCTGAGGGGATTAGTCTGCGGGCCCAGAAAACCTAATAGATACCCCGATTTATGGTATGATATTACTTTTCAAAAAAAAAAAATGGTTCACACAAACCGTTTCAATAAAGCATTGATTTCGATGGTTCTTATCAATTTCATTACCTGCCATCAATAGCAAATCAATCATGTGCGATATTGATGCAATATTGGAGAATGTTTTCAACATCAATCTTAGTTTGTGGGGAGACATACTCGATTATGAGATCGATGCTATAAGTCTTTTTTTAGAAAAAAGAATACTATATTACATATAAAATATATACAATATTTGGGATTGACGTATAAATGCCAATAACCAAAATGAAAAAATGGGTGGTTTTATTTTAAAAAAATAAAATAAAAACAAAACTTGTAATTTTTAGAGAATTGTTTTAATAATAAAAAATAAAACACCACTGGTCAAACCGTCAAACCATATCCGCCGAATTCGGCAATTTGACCACTGGATCCGACGATCAAACCCTAAATTCTAACTTTTTATTTTTCTAATTATTTTTTAAGTATATAAGTTGTTAAGTTTTATGTTGGATTAATTAATTTAATTTGTTTAATTAATTAAACCTTAAGCTCACTTAACCACAAGCCCGTCTAACTACCCAGGTAAATCTCTATATAAAGGCTATGTGTCTACAGAGATTAATACACTGCTCACAACTCATGCGTTGAGAACCAGATAAATATAAGTTTTCTTTCTAATTGTTCCCAATCACTCTCGGGGAGGAGATTTGGTACGTGGATATAGCAGGGACTTTTATAGACCCTTCAACGTGATCAATTCAATCCAGGAGACTACGATCCAGAGGCGCTTCCGCATCAAGTAAGTAACGAATACGATCCGCTCGTATTCGGATTCGTTCGTACTCTGTTTTTCAGTTGATTAGATCCGTTCTAATTATAGTCTACATTTTATAAGTTAATATAGTTTATAAATTATATAAGTTATTAAGTTTTATAAGTTAATAGAATTTATGAGTTATATAATTTTTTTTATGTTTTATAAGGTATATAAGCTTTAAGTTTTACAAATTATGTAAGTTTTTAACTTTTATAAATTTTATAAGTTTATAACTTTATAAGTTATATAAGTTTTACAAGTTATATAAGTTTTTAACTTTTATAAATTTTATAAGTTTATAACTTTATAAGTTATATATGTGTTTATAAGTTTATAAGTTATATAAGTTTTAATTATATATGTTTATAACTTTTATTTATAAGTTATATATGTTTATAACTTTTATTTATAAGTTATATAATTTTTTAACTTTTAAGTTATATAAGTTTTTAACTTTTAAGTTATATAAGTTTTTAGCTTTTACAAATTTTATAAGTGTATAACTTTATAAGTTATATATGTTTTATATGTATATAAGTTATATAAGTTTGTAAATTATTATAAGTGTTTAATTTTTATAAAGTTTATAAGTTATATAAGTTTGTAACTTTTATAAATTCTATAAGTTTATAAATTTATAATTATAAGTTAAATTTCAAGCTAAACCAAACACACACACCCAAAAAAAATTTTAAAAAATAAAAACGCCGATGCCGGATACCATAAACCGGTAGTAAAAAATTAGAGTAATAATGAAAATTAAAAAAAATCGGTCACACTAGAGGTTATAACCGCATTATCAACCATGCCGGAACCGTCATGAAACCACCCGAAACCGTGAGGCCAAAACCGACAAGCAAAATTGGAGGAAACCGTCAACTAAATTGGCAATCGGTTTAACCAACAACCGAAAAAATTGGCATTCTGTGGTTTAGGTTTCAATTTTCATTTTTCAAAACAGACAATCCAGAATAATCGGTGATTTGGCGACAGATAACCAGACCGCTCATCTCTAGATTCACATGTGTCTCTAATCATACATCGTACACATAAGTAGGAGGAGGGGCAGAGCCAAAAATTGAAGAGAGGAGAGGCCAAATTTTTTGGGTTTTAATAGGGTTGGGTTGAATCGGATATGTTTAAATTGCAAAAAAAATCCAATTTGTTTTATCGAATTTGAACTAGTTTTTGTTTGATAAGTTTAAGCAAAAGATATATGAAAATCTAATAAATTTTTATATGAATTTCTGAAAGTATGTTCAATAGAAATTAGGGGTGCTTATTCGAAAATTTCTGACGAAAATGGGCATTTCTATTTCCGTTCCGAAGTCAGTTCGGAAAGAAATTTTTGTTCCATTTTCGTTCCGAAGTTAGTTTGGAAAGAAATTTTCGTTCCGAATTACCCTATTTCCATTCGGAATCGAAAATTGGAATCGAAAATGGAATGAAAATTTCCGAATTTCCGAAATTTCCATTTTCATTTTCGATTACTATTCATTGTATTTTTAAAGTGAAAAACGTTCCATTTTCGATTACTGTTCATTGTGTTTTGCGTGAAAAACGTTCCATTTCCATTTCCGTATTCGATTACTGTTCATTGTGTTTTGTAGTGAAAAACGTTCCGTTTCCATTTCCGATTAAATTCAAATTGAGTATGAACATAAAAAATTTTCATTTCCGATCACCTATTTTCATTTCCATTTCGAACTCAGTTCGGAAGAAAATTTCATTTCCATTTTTGTTCCATTATACCGAATAAGACTTTGGAAGCGGAACTCGGAAACGAAAATTTTCGGAAATAAAAATTTTCGATTTTCGAGTTCCAAATAAGCACCCCTAATAGAAATATATCGCAAGCATCTAAATTTTTTTCGAATTTGATCAATGAATGTTTAAACTAAAAAGTTTTTTAATTTTTTTTTTGATAGGTCAAGTTTTTTCAATTTACGAAAAGGAAATTTTTTAATTATAATCTCAAAAATAAATATATTAAATAATTATAAAAAAAAATGTCCAAAAAAATAAAATAATATTTATTTAAATTGATTTTGTACAACTATATCTATAATTATAATAATATAACTGAATTTATTCATCATGCAACTCAGGGATCGAATCCCATGTCAATTAAATTTTTGATTTTGATAGATAAAAAATAACTAAAACTGGGAGCTAGAGATTCAAACTTCTGACACTAACAATTTGAAAACTACAAGAAACCAGGTAAGCTGACAAGCTTTGTATGTTTATTAAATAACAAATATCAATACATTATTTAGGGGATTAAATTAAAAAAATAAAAAAATTACATATAAATTTATTTATTTTTAATTCCACGGTACCATGGATCCCTTCCCTCCGCGTCTGAGTAGGAGATTAATCCAATTCCACACCGAATACTAAAACTCGACGGGTCTCTCGCTTTCATAGACAACCATATGATTCTTTGTAATTTGTGCAATAACTCATCGGTATCCACGTCCACCTGGTGACACTTGACAGTATCATATCCAACAAACAACACACCATATTATTTTCGCACATCCATATTCAAACCGCCAGATTTCAAACCCATAATATTAAGACAATTTGCACTTGGTTGATTATTACAAACCACTTGGTGTCCTACCTACCTATAAATGCATGTCCACGACTGGTGTGATATTGTGCATGAAAATATGACAGGAGAAGCATCTTCCTCGCTTTTCCAAACATAGTGTGCAATAAAGATCATCTGTGGGATCCATGATGTTCCTTTGTTGGAGATTCACTTTTGTTGGGATCTTGTCTTGGATCATCCTCCACGCAAAAATGGACACCTTCCTTGTAGCTATTCTTGTGCACCCCATCATAATGATAGAGGGCATTTTAATCACTTTCAACAGGTCTAGATTGATACAGAAGACAGTGTGCAAAAAATGCAAAGGATCACTTGGAATATGATTAAGACAAGGCCAAATTGCACTATTTTCCATACTCGGCTTGGGAATGGATTAATCATATTATCTCATGTATGAAATTTTGTAGACAGGAAGGAGTAAAGTCGAAACAATTTACATATTTGTGATATAATAGAGCATACAATTTTCCCATGCCAACAAAAAAATGATATAGTGTTTTTTTTTATAAGTAAACTTCTCACTAAAACATTCAGCTTTGCAGCCCAAAAAGTACAAAAAACAAAATTCACACCCCATTTATACATGTAACCTTGTTACACAAAATATTATCTACAACCGTTGAGGCATTCAATTAAAAGTAAAATTTGGTCGTCCATTGAAACTTCAAAAAGCATGTATATTTGCCTAGCCTTTACCATGATAGGGTGTGTGCGTTAAAAATCAACTTTAAGAAGAGCAACATAATAGGAATTAATGTGGATGGAGCAGAATTGAATGCAATGGCAGATCATTTGCACTGTAAAACATCAAGCTTGCATTTCACATATTTAGGGTTGCCCATTGGTAGAACCCAAAGAGGGTGTCTGTGTGGGGACCATTAGTTTTTGGGGGACGGGAGGAATGGGGACAACAGAAAAATGGCATGGGTTGCTTGGGATGTTATATATCGGTATAAAGAGCATGGGGGTTAGGTATGGGAGACCTACAAGATTTTAATATTGCCTTATTAAGGAAGTGGGGATGGAGGTTGTTGAATGAAGATGAGGGGGGATTTCAGCTAGGGGCCAGGGGAGAGGCAAGAAAGGATGAGAGGGAGGAAATCTGTGTGGTAGAACATAATGGTTTTTGTTATACTGTGTGAGAGTGGTGGGGAATGGGAGAGAGAGAGAATTTTGAGAGATATACAGTCAAATCAGCTTACAGAATCATACATGAAGCCAAGATGACAAACTAGGATAATGAAAGTATTAGAGAAGCTGCGATGGTGTGGACATAAACAACATCAAGAAAGGTTTACATATTCACGTGGAGACTAGTTCAAGATAAGATACCTACAAAGATCAACCTTCAAAGAGGGGCATTCGGGATTATGTTTTGGATCCGTACTGTATTGTGTGATTCGAAGACAAGAAAGATAACTCACATGTGGTTTTCTCATGCCCACCAGCGTACCATGTATGGACATGAGTTTACAGTTGGTTAGGATACCAAGTGGTATCTCCTATCCAACCATGAGCTAACTGCTTACATTTTATGGGCTTGAAGCCATGTGCTGTGAGTTTTGATGTTTGGAAATCTATTTGGTGTGTTGTGTGCTGTACCATGTGGGGAGCGATAAATGAGAAATATTCTTAACAAGTTACATTGGATACATATGAACTGTTGATCAGGATACAAAGAAACACATGATTGTGATGAAGTTTAAGGTTCCCTTTCCCCTTCCCCCCAACCGTCCCCCAACCCAAAAAAAACTTTTGTCATTTGATGTGAGATTGGACGCATCAACCTTTTGTTTGTATGAAGTTCAATCAAAGGACTAGAATGTTCCCAAAATATTGTAAATATTTGTAAATAATATATAGTATTCCTTTATGGTAAAAATAAATGATAGGGTATTTAGGCGTTTACCATAGTAGTGTCTGATCCCAGTGTAAGATAATAATTGCAACATGAACCAAATGGTGGATCTAGAGGATTGAAAAAAAATACGTTTTGATTTTTTTTTCAAAGGGATGAAACCAAACCAAACCAAACCAAACATACCCAGTATATCCCGCCTTTAGGCAGGGTCTGGGGAGAGTGAGATGTACACAGTCG
>JAOWBN010158822.1:0-18479 GCA_028565015.1 Pinguicula moranensis
TACGTGCCCAATAAGTTATTGCATGAGTTATTTTCCTCCGTATATATACAATTGCATGATTTTGATTACATCCAAGAGCAAATCTAAAGCATACTTTATTGGGACAAACAATCCCCTTTGACCCATAAGCCACCTCGATCCCAATGAAGTACTACAACTACCATAAGTATTTCACCTCAAATTCCTTGCCAATCTTATCTTTAGCTTCTGAATCTCATTCTCATAGTCACCAATAATGATCATATCGTCTACATACATTGCAAGTGTCATGTTATGACTTTCATTTTGCCTAGAGAATACAGTATGATTAGCATTAGTCTGCTAATAATCCATCAATCAGTGCCTTCCTGAATCTTTCAAATCAAACTCGAGGAAATTTGTATCAAGCCATACAACGACTTCTCGAGCTTGCAAACCTTACAAGCCGCCTGACTAGCGCCAAAGCTTGGGAGAATCTCCATGTACACTTTTTCCAATAAGTCACCATGAAGAAATGCATTATTCACATCGATCTGGTATAACTTTCATCATTAATTTGCTGATATAGAGACCATGATCCTGACTGTGCTAATCTTTGCCACTGGTACGAAGGTCTCATCATAATCAATGCCCCAGACCTAATGTATCCATTTGCCACGAATCGTGCCTTATAATGTTCAACTTTACCCTCCTATTTTTTTCATAGTAAAGACCCACTTACATCTAACTGTCTTCTTATCAGGCGACAGTGACACAAGCTTTCAGGTTTTATTCTTCGCAAGAGTCTCAAACTCCTCTATCATGGTAACTTTCAACCTTGGATCTTCTTTAGCAACATGCCAATATTTATGGATCAAGACAATGTTCAAAGATGAATGCTCCATGTTTTGGGGACATGTGTGAGTAGGAAACAGAATGAACAATATCATATGGATTAACAATATCTATCAGGTGGGACCCCCACATCGATGCGAGTGGTCCTCCTAACTAAGGGTTTAGAGGAATAATATCAAAAAAATGCGTAACATCACCTGAAGAGACTTACAGGTTTCCGGTGGGTGCTGAATATGAGGGTGCTCCCATAGTCGAGGTAGACAAGATCATTGTGCATGGGATAGGTGCAGACGGCTCAACAACTATCTGGTCTCCTCTTTCCTTTGCCACCAATCATAGAGGTGATGTTTTGTGTACATTAAGTGTGGCTCCCCCTGAATCTATCTCTCATGAATCAACTTCTCATTTGTCTCCACCTCTATCGCCGACTCTACAGTTTGTGGCTCACTAACCGGACACAGACAAGAAATGTCCCCAACTCTAACTACCAATCGCTCGCCTTCAGCTCTACTACTCTCCCCTCTCGCTGTACACCTCTAGGAGAGCCCTCAAAAGGTGAGGATGACCCCTGTGAGAAGTATGGTTCATGCTCTCTAAAGGTAACATCCATACTCATGAATAATCTTCACTCAATAGGGCTCTAACAAACATATCCTTGCCGAGTCGCTGAGTACCCAAAAATACACTCTTGATGGCTATCAGGTCCAATTTTTCTATCCCTGGCCAGTTATCCTGCATAAAACATACATAACCCAAAGTTCTCAATGGAATAGTCTCTCATTCCGTACTATTCTAGATCTGAAATGGAGATTTTCAATCAAAATTTGGGATAGGAATCATAAAGATAGCTGTAAGAACCACTTGTCCCCACAAGTACTTTGGGACATTTATCATGAACATCATACTTCTAGCAACCTTAAGAAGGTAGCGATTCTTCCTCTCAGTTACTCCTTTTTCTTCTTTGGTGTGTATAGGCAAGTGGTTTGATGCTTAATCCCATGTGATGACAGATATTCTGCAAATGGCATGTTGGTGTACTCTATCCCATTATCAGACCTCAAGCCCTTCACCATTACACTATAATGCTTCTGTACTCCTTTGTCAAAACCTCAAAAGCAAGCAAACACCATTTTTGTTTTTCATCAGATATAATCAAGTAATAAGAGAGCAACAATCAATGAATAAGACAAAATAATAAAATTCATTGAATGTTGGTGTGTGACAAGGCCCACATACATTAAAATGTATCAATTAAAAAATATTAGAACTCCTACTATCAGAACTCATGTTGGAGCTTCTGGAATGTTGCCCAACTCATATTAATCACAAAGTAGTTTGTTTTTATTAACTTCAGTAATTAACTGAGGGTAAATCGACTCAAAAGTGAGAAGGAAGGGTGACCTAAATGATTATGATGAAGTAACACTAAGTCCTCCATACGTCTATCTCCGCTAGGTCTCTCCACTATGGGTGAAAAAGTTTAGTCCAATCCCTTTCGATCCATGCACCACAAGCCACTAAGCCACATCCAAGTCCCAAGTATCATGTCTATCATCTTCTTCCGGAAGATCACATTGGTAATATTAAAACAGTACAGTTTAATTTGTTAACAATGGCATTTATGTACAAAATATTTATTGGGAAGGAAGGAGCATGCAAGATTTTGGACAAAGGCAAAGTGTTGGTACAATGCACTGTGCCCTTACCACCGTTGGTTGTTAGTACCATCAGCTGTTTTGGCACTCAACAAAATTGCTAGGGGAGTATAGGTATTAAACTCCCTAGTAGCACCCATCACGTGCCTAGAAGCCCGGAGTTAATAATTGTGTCTGAAGAGCTTGTAGTGGAAAAAGATGCCAAATCTAGTGAATCATATGTACCTTTGCAACCTAAGGCCAAAGCAACATTACCCAATATATCAGATGAGGTGGGTGTATTAGTTCCGACCCCTATGAATTTTAGCTTCCTTTGGAATACCTCGAAGAATGCTCAATCCTTCTCAACTGACATAGTACTCTCCACAGACTCCTTATCATCAACATGCACCATCAAGTTGGTGTGATACCTACCTCGTCCATCACATCTAGATCCACCTCTCCGTCGTCCACAACTATGGTCTATACCTCCAAACTAGCGTCTCCCTCTATACTCTCTCATGAGACACCTTCAGACAAAATTGCATCAGGTGACCTATATCTACACACTGGAAGCTACTGCGAGTCTCTCCCTGAGCACTAGTCACACATGAACCCACAATAGCAGCTTTCGCACACGATACTACACTCTGCATAGAGTGTAGCTTCATATGGCTCACTTCCTGTATCATGGCAGCAATTGGCTCATCTAGTGATGGGATCGTGGCCTGAGATAGGATGACTAATCTCTTCATGCCAAAACATGGATTCAGATCCCTCAACAACTTTATGGTCCTCTTTTGTTTAAAGATCTTTTGGATCTTACTTTTCAGGTCACTACAGCTAAACATAGGCAATAAGTGATCCATCTCTGCCCATAATCCCCCAGACGGATAGCAAACTCTTGGGTGGATCTCTCTCCATGTACCTCTAAAACAATATCTAACTTAATCTGAAATACTCTCATTTAGTTTTCAGTCCCAGAGTAGGTCTTCTTCAGTTTAGTCTAGATGTAACCCACCAATCTAATAACACCTACAAAAGAAGCAATTGAAGGAGTCATTGAGTTGAGTAACCAAATAAACAGCCGAGCATGTGTGACCTTCTAATAATTGGTATAAGTACTGCCAATCCTTGCCTCACCTCCCGCCATAAATCCACCTAGTTTCTTTCCAACTAAGATGGTCTCAGTCCTACGTGACCAGCTAAAATATGTAGCAAATCCATCAAGCTTCAAATCTATATGCGGTAGATCTAACTTGACTTGTAACAGGGCAGCAACAGAGACAATGGTCGTAGTTGAGGTACCCACCCCCTGGATCCCGACTAAGGCCTTTATCACCTCAGGATCGAGCTTCCCCTAAACCTTCAATCTTTACTGACCACATTCTCATCCTTCCCTATCATCTCTCACACAACTCCAAAAAACAACAACACAACAATAATTCACAGTCCACAGTCCACAACTCAACAATCCACAACTCAACAATCCATAACTCCAACATATCCACGCAACAATCAATAATTCTCAACCAAGTACTTCATCCAATCCACCAAACAAACACTCTACAATACACCACTCTCCACAAATAACTATCAATCCTCAATACAACAACCTAATTGGATACCCAACTTTAAGCGATCGACATCAATCCAAAATAATTATCTAGAACATCACCCAAAACATAAATACACATCAAGATGCACCAATAAAAGACAAACTGAGATGACAATTGCAAAGACCAACACAAGATCTACAATTTGTCGAATTTTGATGGCGGTCGCGAAGCCGCAAAAGCTTTTGGAACAGGCGTGAAGCCCATGATGGGTGCCAAGTGACGCATCGGCGGTCAGACCCGCGACGCTCGGTGGCTTCTCTGTTTTCCAACATATATGCCAATTTTGGCGGTTGTGCTAGTGTTAGGGAAGGAGGGGTGGTTGCACAGTGATTTTCGTCAGATCTTACGTTCGCTGGCAGAGGGGCCACTAGCGTAAGGGTGAGCTGGACGAGTGTTAGGGTTTGATAAATCTTCAGGTTCATATGCCGAATTGTAAAATGCTAATTGATAATTTGTTTATTCTAGGTTATCTCTCAGGCTGGAATACATACAAAGCATAACAATTAAATTAAGGTCCCTATAATTTAGACTAAATACCAACAAATTATTGTACATGTTTTATGACACATGAGCTTGTATTTCATTTTTTATTTTAATACATAGGTTGCTAGACCTTTAGAGAGCTGAATGCATGAAAACACTGAACCTTGTTGTAACAAGATTGATTTGGGTGAGCAAATTCGTCACCTAAAAATATAATTCTATTTACAGGAAAAAGAAGTATGGAATCTTCATTGTTCATCAAGATATTGAAGAAGCTTGATGGCCATGTTCCTTGCTTGCTATAACTTGCGGTTGCTAGAATATCCCACATGGGTTATGAATATAAACTAACTTATAAGAGATCGTTGACTTACAATCAATCACTTTGGTACTAAGGTTTTTATGAGAGGAGCTCACATTTAGTTATAAGTTGGACCATCTGCGCACTCACACCAAAGGCCCGAGTCCATTTACTGTTGGGTTGAGTCTACTAAAAATTTACATTGTATCAGAGCTTATATGGCTTAACAGCCCAATAAAGATCCAAATGACCTATATAACTCACAATTACACAAGCCCAACCATATGAAATGAAGTTTTGATAAAAAAAATATTGTTTGTGAGGCATACATGCCTACAATATAAACTAGTCTCAACAGGGCTTACCTAGTTGGACTTGAGAGGGAGTGTTAGAATATTCCACACGGGTTATGAACTCTGAACTCGAGGATGAGTTCTTTTTGACCCAGGGAGACTAATGTAGGAGGATCCACAAGAATGAGAAATAATGGTGATATTTTTTTTCAATTATGGTCAATTTCAGTATTTTGGCTATGTCTTTGGCTACGGTTATGAGAATCGCACATAAAACCCCAATTAGAAAATGTCTTTTTTTGCATGCATGCTGCCACAACATAAATTGTGTTCAAATTTTGCTATTTTTCCTTTCGAATGACTAGTTCTAGATAATTTTTTCTATTTTTTAATAATAAATCATCTAACAGCTAGGAATGCCATTTTACACCGATTTAGGCTTGATTTTTGGTTGATTGCTTGTCTTATTTTGAATTTTAATTATGAGTAATTTTTGAGATTTTTCTATTTTTAGAAAATTTCGAAAATTCATGAATTTTGGGTATAATGTCTGGTTTGTGGACTTCGTTTTCCAACATTGAATGATTATTGAAACCCTAGTGAATATTTTCTCTGTTATTTCTTGTAAATCATCTAGTGGAAATAACCCACATAATAATTGTTATTCTAATTGGCATTTGTAGTAAACACACACTTTTCAATGGAAAAATTCCAAAAAAAAATGATTTGTAAAAAAGTGGTGTATGTTTGCAAAAATTGTGGTGCTACATAAAAAATTACAATAATAGTATTTGCAAATATTTTAAAACCGAAATAGCTTTTCGTATATTTATTAAAAAAAATTTAATTATACCCTTTAAAAAATCTAACTTATGATTTTCTATAAAAAAAAATTAAAGGATAGTTTTGGTTTATGATAATATTATTAGGACAAAAATGTGTTAAACATGTATTTAACTTATTTTAAAAAATGTCACCGCTTGCTTTTCCACCTCTGAAGCACCTCCTCCCATGTTTTTTGATTATGGACTAAATTAGCTTTACAACCTCTAAAGTAAAAGCGGAAGCAGATTTGACAAACACCCAAAAAAATAAAAAAGTATGGTTGAACTACCAAAACAAGTTTGCAGAAACATTTGCAGCCTACCAAAAACATTTACGTACAAACCCCCCCGAACATGGTAAGTACATCTCCATCAATACATTAACATGGTCATATAAAATGTAGTGGTCATTGTTGTGTAATTTTAAAAAAAACCGTCCGCCAAAATTTTTGTAGGACCCTAATCGGTGCCTCATGTAATTGGCATTTTTTTCAGTAAAAAGAATGGTATATTTTATTTATAAAATATACAATGTTTGGGGGTTACCCATCTATCAAGATGTCCTTTAGAGATGAACATTTTTAACCGTTAACGGAAAACAAAAAGTTAAAAGTTTGCTCAACGTTTGAAATTATAGATTTTCAAAATTGGCAATTTTATTAAAAAAATAATAAAATAAAATTTGTGATTTTTCGACTTTCGGAGGTTTCAACCAACCGGAACATGCCATTTTTTTAATAGAAAATAAAACGTCGCAGGTTAAATGGTCTAAACCGCGTCTTGCGGTTTGACCGGCGATCAAACCGCTGTCAAACCCGTTTTGGGAAACCTAATTTGTAGTGTTGTAGTGTGTGATTATTGATCTGTTTCTCCATGTAACGATTCTGTTTCTTGATTTGTGATTATTGGCTGTGCAAATACTTCGATTTGGTCCTCAGTATGTTCGCTTCTGTTTGCCTTTTTCGAATTCACCATCAATCATCATGAACTATGATTCTTCCTATCTACATGAGGGTTTAGTTGTTTGATTGCTTTATTGGTGACGGTGTATGTTTGGTCTTGTTTGATAAAATAGAAATCTTTCTTTTGATTCCCAGCACTCATGCTCCATTTGATGAACTAGAATTCTTCCTTAACACTTGCGCTCTGTTGAAATAGAATCATTCTTTCTAGGATCATCAACCATCTTAGAAATATGTTTCTTCAACTGTCCAGACTTATTTTTTTTATTGATGAATAATTTCAATTGTCCAGAAATACTGGTCCTATATTTTTTTATTCCTAGTTTTCAGAAGATGAGTTGTCTTTGTCTTTTATTACAACGAATTAATTTAACTCATGCTTGTTGTATGTTGGCACTAGAAAGTATGAAGTTATTTTGGTTTTTGACATTTTTGTGTACTAATGATAAGATTAAGGTTAAATAAATGTCTTATGCCAATTGTCCCTAAAACATTTGACAACCTTATTGACAGATTGACTATCGCCAGAAATTAGTTTTGCTCATGATAATACATCACATGTTATGGCAGAATTCTGTATTCTTTGGTATGTTACTGCTTAGACAAATGCAAATTTCTAAGTGGTGCACGCTCACCCAACCAAGAAATATTTGGTATAGTCTCATTGCTAGAATTACAAAACAACAAGAGTTCTGGGTTTGAATGATACAGATTGTGTTATAAGAATGGAAAGACATTGTTTTGGCAGGTTGTGTTTATTGTTATAGAGTGTTGGAGGATTAAAATTCTCTAAATATGTTAGTATTAGTGAAGAGGTGGCTCGTTTCCTGAATGTGTTGGCTCATCACACAAAAGTTAGGATTGTAGAGGGTTGAACTTCAGTCGTTCGTATGACATAGCTAGTAAAAATTTAGTGTATTGAGGGTTGTCATTAAAGTTCACCGTCAAGTTCTTGTCATACCCAAACAAGTTGATGAAGATTGTGAAGGTGGCACATATCGATGGGTCTGCATATGAAGTTCTGAGCTTTGGACAATAGCTACTCTGGAATATATGCAAGACTCGCAACAAGGCTTATTTCCTATTTTAGGCAGCAAGTATACAAGGTACAGTGGAGATTATTCAACAAACCATATGGTGGTGGATACGAGCTAAGATATCAATAGGTGTGTTCCCTTACTGCTACTCAGACTGACTCACAAATACCGTGGGATGTCTCATGTTTCATCTAGAAATGGGATGGGAGAATGAACAATAGATGAAAAGGTGATGCAAAGGCTCAGGGGCTTGGAAAGGGTGGTATAATATCATCATTTCTCTTATTAAGAGGGGTTCTATCTAGAGGAAAATGGACTAGCTAAGTATCATTCAAAGACAAGAAATATATAAGACCATCTGCTATACGTGTACAAATATGAAGTAGTCCTGAAGATATCCAACCATATAAGCACAAACAATTGTGATTTAAGGATAAAAACACAGATCTTACAATGAGGAGAAACATACAAGGCAAATATGCACTGGATCTTGGGACTAAATTATATATTGTCTGTTGAATGCACTAGATCCTGGGACTAACCTACAGTGGTTTACTGTCGGTTGGCCTGTTGTAAAAGGAACTTAAATACATAGCTTGGGATCCAATTCTGGGGCATTCTGAGGAGACTTACCTGCAACACAAGTGAAGAGGAGGCTCTAAAATTAAAACTTGAGCAATTTTTTAGAGTTTCCTTATCCCAGGTGGCTTGAGTCTACAAAAACATGTGGGGATCTGGTGAGTGTGACTTAGCTAGAACTGTTTTGGTGTGATTGCTGGGACCCTGATAAAAATCCAAAATCTACGGACAACAGGAAAATTCAATTCTTTATTAGTAGAGTTACACTAACTTTTCTCTAATTGTGCATGGTGGAACATAGAGGCACAAAATTGAGAATGGCTGTAATGAGAGACATGCACAGAAATTGCTCAACAGTGGTGGATTGAAAATGGCTGTAAATGAGAGACACTAACTTTGCAGCTTCTTACATTGAGAATGGCTATAAATTAGAGCTACAAGATTCAACAGGGGTGGATCACAAACCTTTCTCTGCGAAGGGCCGCAAAGAAGTTGCTCAAATGATCTAATGCTATTCACTCTACTGAAGAACTAGAAAATTTCAACGTACACCGTTCCTCATTTCATGTCCGCCATGTGGTCGGAGAAAGAAAACTAGCAAGATTATTTCAAAGGAACGACTTACCTTTGGTTGAATTTGTGAAGAAGTCTCCCTTCAGTGAGAAATGGGCTACTCGCGGTGGGGGAATAAAACTATGGTAAGTGGAAATGTATCAAGAAGTAAATGGAGACATAAATGTCATCTACCAACTTAGCATGTGCTACTAGGGAGTGCAAGTTCGGAGGACATAAGCCAGACTACGTTGCTAAATATATGGATTGGATGTTTCTTGCATTACTCTCAATCTCCGGAAGCTTTCAAGAAAGCAGACTGAGCTGTGTACCAATCCATAGGATTGATATGTTGACAATAAGGGCTCCTACAACTCATATTCTACAAGTCATAAGTGAGTTGTGTACCATCCATTGGATGATAAGCTGACAACTATGACCCTGGGCAAGCAATAAAATAATAGATATGAGCGACATGCTTAGCATAGGAGTAATGAGATCACTGATGCAAAAACCACTCTAGTTTATACCTTGTGGTGCTTGAGGCTTTTCTTCTGTTCTTTTTGTTTTTATTGAACACAATTTGTAAATACTTCTTTTATTCTAATGAAATTCGGCTTATCTAAAAAAAATATTCAGTGCCAAGAGATACAACTCATGGAGCAATTATCAAAGATGGAAGCAAGGGATCAGGAAACATACGCTATTCAAAATGGTAGTATACCACTGGATGAGGATAGTATGACTATTATCAATTGTGTTACAAGTGTTGACTAATGAAGATACTATCATACAAAATAAGAAGTCTGGGCATGAGTCATAAACAGATGGATAGTCGAGAAAAAATAATTCAAAATGATATTGATATGATCAACATTCAAGAAACTAAGATGGAAGATATTTTTGCATATCTAATGCCTCTATTATGGGGCTCCACTCCATACGAAATGATATATCAAGCATCAATATGGAGCTCGGGTGGTATACTTTATAGCTGAAAAACAAAAGCTTTCAAGCTATTCAGAGGTTGGGAAATTCACGGGGCACTAGGGATAGAAGGAGAATGGCTAAAGATTCACAAGTTGTAATTATGATCTCAATATACTCCCCTTGCCCATTTGATCGAAGGACACAATTGTGGGATGAAATCCAAGCAAAATTAAATACTTCTTCATGAATATTATTGTATGCCGGGAGAAATTAATTATGTTCTAAGTTAGGATGAGAAGTTAGGCTCGACTATGGTGGCAGCGTCAGAGCTGCTTGCTTTTGCATCCTTCATGGCTGAAACATAGCTACTAGGCTTGCCAGTAATTGGATGCAAATATACATGGTGTACTCCAGATGGCAAGATTGGGAGTAGATTGGATAGAGTGCAGATAAATGATGCTTGGTCACAAAAATTGCATCAAATGCAGTAAAGAACTTTACCTAAAATAGTGTTTGACCACTGTTCCCTACTATTCAGTGATATGCTGAAAAATTGGGGGCCTATACCTTTCAAGGTATTTGATATATGGTTGGAGGAGCCTAGCTTTATGTACTTAGTTGAGCAAGTATGGGGCAATACAATTATGATGGGAAGCAAAGGCTACACTTTGAAAGAGAAGTTGAAAATATTGAAGCATGCATTGAAAAAGTGGAATATTGCCGTATTTGGCAACATTCATACTAATGTTAAACTACTCAAGAATGATATTGCTACTCTGGATGATGTACTCAATGCAAGACCCTTATCTGATCATGAAGATATTGAACAAAAAGAGAAGTGACAGTGTTTACAAACAATGCTTAAAAATAGGCATCCACGACATATTAGTAGGCCACAAGTAAGTGGTTCTAATTTGAAGATGCAAATACAACGTTTTTCATACTTGTGTGAATAGAAATCGAAGAAAATCAAGAATTCAAGGTACTTTTATTGATGAAGAGTGGATTGATGATGTTAGTGAAGTTAAACAATTCTTCAAACAATACTTTGAAAACTTATTCAAGAAAAACAGTGAATATCCTCATATGCCACTGAATCTGCCAATTTCCCATACAGTCTTTGCTCTTGATAATGCAAATTTGATTGGTGAATTCTCTGAAGATGAAATCAAACAGGCTGCAATGAGTTGCAATGGATAAAAAAGCCCAGGGCTAGATGAATTCAATCTAATGTTTATTAAGAGGTTCTGGCATATTTTAAAAGAAGATATAGTTAAGTTCATACAGGATTTCTATCACTCAAAGAAACTGGCAGGAGGAATGAATGCATCTTTTATTTCATTGCAACCTAAAGGAACAAATGGCACTCATCCAACTAAGTTTAGATTGATATATTTGAAAAATTGTATGCATAAGACACTTTCCAAACTCCTCTTTACTCGGTTAAGCAAAGTTATTCCATCAATCATATCTAAAAGCCAATCTGGATTTATAAAGGACATACTCATTGGAGATAGTGCAAATGTTGAAATGAAGTTATTGATCTAGCAAAGGAAACAAGGGCAAGATGTGTTTTATTTAAAGTTGATTTTCAGAAAGCGTTTGATTCCGTTTAGTGGGAATATGTGTTGCATATGATGGACTTGACGTGTTTCAATCTAAAATAGCGCAATACATATTGAGTCGTAACGGAAAACAACCTCTTTGTATAATTATAATGGTAAGGCCGCGTTTGATTCCATTTTAGGGAAGGTATCACCTCTGTATCTATATCAGTTATGGTGAATGGCTCTTCAATAGAGCCATTTTATCTAGAAAGAGGCCTCAAACAAGGTGATCTTTTGTTACCTTATCTATTCCTTATTGTAGCAGAGGGTTTGAACTTACTAGTGAAGGATGCTCAGGAAAGGAGTTTATATACAGGCTTTTTAACGGACCAACAACACCTAACTACCCTACAATATGCACATGATACTATTATGCTCAACAATGGCATTGAGCAAACATATTTTGCGTTGTCTGGAAGTTGTATCTGATCTAAGGGTTAATTTCCACTAGAGTAACCTATATACAAGTAATCTTCCACAGGCCATTGCAGCAAGATTAGCAAGGCAACTCTAGATATTATGCCAACAAAGTATCTAGGTCTTCATTTGGGAGGAAATCATCAACGCCTAGTCCTATTGGATCCAGTCCTCTTATCTATCAAATCAAGGCTGCAAAAATGTGAAAACAAGCACTTATCTTTTGGAGGCATATTAATTCTCACCTCAGCTGTGCTGACTCACTTACTACTATACTATTTCTCTATGTTCAGAGTACCAAAACAGATCCTATAAATAATTACTCAATGAGAGGAATTTCCTATGGTCTGGAGATTAGACAGAGAGAAGGAAAATTGCATGGATCTCTTGGCACCAAATCACACAACCGAGAGCAAATGGTGATCTTGGGGTTATTGAGCTAGAATCATTCAATGAAGCCTTATTCTCAAAGTGGGGTTGGAAGCTACTCACAGCTCAGGTTAGTTGTTGGTCAGCTCTACTACATACAAGTGTGACATTATTCAAAGAGTTATATACTTTGAAGAGTAGGGTAGACTGTCAAAGGCGTAAACTTTTACGTGGTGGAATGAGATAATGAAGTGTGTCAGATTAGAAGAATGGTTAAGAATAAATGCTATAAGAAGAATAGGAGAGGGAAGACATACTCTATTCTGGGAAGATTAGTGGCTAGGAACAACAAAATTATGTGAAAAATTCGATAGACTATATCTAGTTGCAGATGATAAGTTTTAGATTATTGCTGCTAAACTATCAATGTAGAATTCCGTTCATATGTGGCTATGGAATTGGCAAAGAGACTTGTTCACATATGAAATTGTTTATCTTGCACAGTTAGAGCAAGAACTAGTAGAATTCATCCCGCAGAACCAGTTAGACAAATGGACATGGAATCAGACAGCGGAAGGCATTTATATTGTGAGGAGTGCTTACCATGCTATTCACCGAACAAAAGGGCTACTGGACCCATCAAAACCATTACTCAGTACACTCTGTGATGATTCAACAACGCTGAAGATTACAACCTTCAATTGGCGATTACTCCAAAACAGAATCCCTATGTTGCTGAATCTACTTAGAAGAAATATTATTATTCAGCCACCAACATCCATAGTTTGCAAATTTTGTAATATGCAAGAAGAGGCAGTCAATCATACATTCATTATCTACGATTGGACTTATCAATTTTGGCAAATGATTTATGCATAGGTTGAATATACTATGATACTGCATCCCGAGTTAAAGGCCAATTTTCAATTTCATATGACCCTGATTCGAAGAACAAGGGGTAGAAGATTCTGGCGAGTGATTTGGTTGGTAGCAAACTGGCGAATTTGGCTCTATAGGAATCGCATGATCTTCCAAGCGGATGGCGAATCTCCGGAGGAAATCTTCGAGGAATTTATACCGCAATCTTGGGATGTCATTAAAACGAATAAGAAGAATGCTATGGGCTATCCGAGTGGATGAGAGGACCAAAAACTGTTATGGGTTGTTAACTGCGCTAGGTCCATATTCTTTGTATTCTTTCTTTCTTTTGGAATAAAAATCTAGACTTCTTATTGAAAAAAAAAGATTGTGCAATTTAAACATTTGGTAGTATTTTTAGGTAAGATCGTAATGTGTAGTTTCTAAATTGGCAATAAATAATATTCTTATTTTGTTCAATGTATTTTTACATTAAACTTGGTAATTTAATTCTGATGTTGTTTGGAAGCTTGAGATAGAACTTCTATTGCTAAGCAAGTTCTTGCAATGGACAAACCGAAGTATCAACCGAGGAAATGGAACGAATGTACTTGGTGTCTGTGACAGAAACATGTTATTTGTACATGTTTTGACTGGTTGGGAAAGCTTTGCTGCTGATGGAAGAGTTTTAAGAGATGCAATGACTCGTTCAAATAGATTAAGGGTACCTACAGGTAAATAAGATTTTGTATATTAATGTACTTGTCAATTTTTTGATAGAACCATTGTAAATGTTAGTCTCATATAACTTATTTACAAATGTAAGAAGATATTATTTGGCTGATAGAGGTTACACAAGCGGTCAAGGGTTCCTTACACCTTGCCGTGAGGTTTGATATCATTTGAAAGAGCAGGAGCATGTAATCGAGCTTCACTAAATTATTAAGAGTACTTTAATATGAAGGATAGAACGTTGTTTTGCTCAATTAAAAAATCGTCGTGCAATCTTGAGTAATAGATTTTATGCGATAAAGACTCAAACATGATAATAATGGCATGTTTTTATCGGCACAACTTCATTAATATTAACATGAATGTTGACCCTGAAGATGCTAACATATAGAATGAACACGATGAAAAGGAGGTTGATAACAATAATGGAGCTTTTTTGGAGTTGAAGACAGTTCTGAACCAACTACATCGATCAACAGGCTCATCAAATATTTGACGCTTGGAATGCACAAAGGAGCCTATAATTTTTATGTTATTTAATTATGTATTAGGAAAAAGGTGACTTTAATTTACCATTGTCAATATTCTTTGAAACTATTTTATTTGTTTAAGATTGCATAAGAATGTCTAACGGCATTGGAGGTAGTAGGCTTCCGTTGCCCGCCACCACCGCTGTTAACTTGACGAATAGAGGTGACAGATCCGTCACTGCTATCCGTTTATCATAACTCCTATCCATTACTTGCAATTTGCAATACTGAAGAAACACGACACGACAATAACGTAACAAGGCAAAAATACATCGCATTCCGATAACATTCCAAGTACAACACACAATTACAAAAAAATATAGGCAATCTAAAGTTCATGTTCAACAATCAACAAGTTCAAGTTCAACCTTAAGTTCAACATTCAACAAGTTCAAATTCAACATACAACCTCAAGTTCAACCTAAAAGTCAGGCCATGATTTATTATGGAGTTTGAGTAAACTCTACAAGTGCAAACAACGCAATGGTAAGGTTGAAACATGCGAAAAATAAAGGTAAGGACAAACAAAGTAATAGTAAAGTTATGAAACACAATAGAAATATTTTAAACTTGGAATTATAATTTGTATCCAGCTTGTATGTTTGTCGATCATCTGTGCCATCCATAGTATCGATGCATTTTGAAGTTGTATGCAACCAGCAATGCACAAATGAGGGCCTCGGCTGTGCTGGGGGCCAAAGAACTCCAATTAGCATCAAAGACTTGTTCGTCGATACTGAAGACAGCTTCTGATGGCAAATTGACGATGCTAAGTTTGGAGTTGTTCGCTCTATTATCTTAAGCCTGGATCCATCTCCATCACTTATGAGAGTGTATTCCGTGATTGTTCAGGATGAGAAAATTTAGAATATTTCTCATAATCGTGATGACAAAGTATATGTCATCGCATGTGCCATTGATCCCCGTCACACGGATCTGTGGTGTGATACAATGAGAGGAAGGGGCGTGACCGTGCATTCTGTAATGACCTCAACGGGTATCCTGAGTGTTGGAGCCTAGAGATCATTTATGATATTATATAAAACAAGGGGGTTTTGGGGGTGGCTTTGAATAAGCCATGGAAGAATTGAAAAACAAGAGAGGAGAGAAAACTAAGAAGCTGTGCGTTTTTGTCTTCAATTCAAAATGAGAAGATTACAATATAAATCCTATTTATATATAGCTACTAAACCTAATGGGCTAAGCTCATAATACAATAAAATATGGGCCTAATATTGGCCCAACACCCCCGCTCAATCTAAACATGGGTAAAACATGTAAAGATTGGCCGAAACAATTGGCTCAACACTTTAGGACAATCTAGTGTTTGAGACAATCCAGTGTTTGAAGGCGAGGACTGTTAGTTTTGTGACCTAGAACATTGTATTCTTGTTAGTTTCATGTATACTGAATGATAAAAATCATTTTGTTCCTTGAGGTTTGTATGTATATATATATATGTATATATATGTATATATATATTATGGATCATTTGGGTTGATGACTCAAATTGTGAAACTCCATAATTTATCAAATTCTAAATTAGTCCCTAGTCTTAAAGTCATTAGCAAGGAATAACTAGATGACTATATCGACTAGCATGTGGATTAGTGCATGATCATGTTTTACAGATCATTGATACGAGATATCTGTTTAATCACATGAAATATGAGTGTACGAGGTACATGAATATTGGACTCGGTCTATATTGAATTGCTGGATGGATTGTATTTGTGTCAAAAGCAAAGTCATGTAGTATTAATTCAGTTATCTGAGATATTCATAATTCTGGGTGATGAATATGTATTACGTACGGTTATCAAACGTCACTTTTGACCGATGGGTTATAAAGGTAAGTTTCCGAATATGCACGATTCATGCTGGAAGGTACGGAATGTTAAGATGATACTTTTTGTCCATTTTATATTGGATGAGATTATTAATATCCCCGGGCCCCTTGATGCAGCAATAATGGTTACGCATGAATTTGTGATTATGAGATAGTCACACTGATGTGAATCTTTGCTCATAGAACAAAAGCGTGAAATCAAGAATTTATTCTTGTACAAGAGACGAACGAATAACACGATTATCAAACTGAAGAAACTGAAATCAGATAAAAATTCAGAATATATAATGGAAATAAACGGAGATGGAAGAAACGTATTAAGCAGTAGAAACCCAATTAAACATGGAACATCAACCCCTAGCCAACTACTACGCTAGAAACGAATGCAAACCGGCGGATTAATTGAATGCCTACCCAATGATCTACCCAATGATAAATACGATGATCAAAGGATCAACCTTTACATGAACCCTAAGGAGCAAGCAACCTAGTTCTCTTTAGAATAGGAATTGAAGAAGTAAAGAGATCCCTCTCAAGCTTGTATTTTTCATTCATCAACCGTCTGTTCTCAAGAATGAGAAAGTTGCCTTTAAATAGGCTTACAAAAGGGTAAATAAGTCTATAAGGAAAATCCTAATTAAAAGCCCAAAATAATGGAAAAACTAGCCCAACATTAATTAAAGAAAAAGAGCCCAAATTTAATCCTATTTTATTTAATAGCATTTAATGAAAATCAATCTCAGTTGGTGGGATTATTTTTAGCCTCTACCAACTCGATCATGTTGATCAATGGTTTGCTACCATCTAGTTTGGCTTACTCTTACTTCCTCACACCTTCCATCAATATGCTTAATGCTTGCTTCGTCTTCTTGGTCCTTACACGGGTCATTGGGTAAGGCGCGTGTTTGCGCTCGTACATTCTCATTGATGTTCAATTTTGATTTCTTAAAACTCAACTAAACCTTATGTTTTATTTTTCCAAAGGTTTATAGAAAGCTTGTGCTTTTTAAGAAGTATTGTAGTGTGGAGAAAGTATTTTAAGAAATATTAATTTTAAAAATCTAGAGTGTTTGCAAAAATTGGTAAAGTAACAGAAGAAAAACGTGTTATGCAAGGTGTATAGATTTTGAATAACACCAGTTTCTACATAAATGCTTCTAACTTCTACAAAAAGTAAAAGCAGAACAAAATGAAGCATAAGTGGGTGATAGTACAGAAGAGTTGTAAAACATATCTAAGAAGCCATCAGTGTTTTTGTTGGTGTAATACAATTTCTTCAAAAATACTTATGTTATTTTTAATAAGTTTCAAAATAACCAGGGTGGATCGGATCATTAGTGTGACCAGTAGTTTTAAAAAAACATTGTTTATATATTGATCTTCTAAATGTAGGAGAGTTCCTTTTATGTTTATTCTAAATATTCGGTTGGTTGATAAGAAGGAAAAATGAAGGACCTCAAATTGAGTTGAAAATCGGATGATGAATATATGGACCTGCGCTTCAACAGTGTTGTACCTTGTGATCCTTTTGATCGGATGAAGTAACCAATTAAAATTAGGCCCCACGCCGACTACTTCTCATCTTCCAATCCAATGATGACACTACTTATTATGGATCAAATTGGTAGCCAAATAGTTGTAATCTTGCTTCTGTACTATAACTAGTGCCTTCCTAGTATACATTTTTTCATGATGTTTGAATTAAAATTAAAGCAAGATACTAGTTATATCCCATTTAATAACATCAAATTAATCTGTAGTAATTTGATCACGTCATAAAAAAAACTTAAATGATATAGTTGCCCCTAATTCGTGAATAACATTTTTGTATATATGTTATCATTTTTTTTCTTCAAAAGAGTGTTTACGAGGATACTCGTCAACCAACTAACCAACCAACCACATAATAGAGTGTGACTCCTGCTATTCACTACCAATTCTTCCACAGAATCCAAATACGTCTTCAGAAAAACGTTTTTCTAGTTACATCATGAACCCACATGAGAAGTGGTATAGCCCAAATTATCCCATCAAAATAATCCCGGCCCAACCAATCAGATGCTGACAAACAGAGAAGAGAAGAAGAAATT